>CAIGRK010304945.1:0-12617 GCA_903798315.1 Fraxinus greggii | reverse complement strand
TATTAATATAAGAAAACTAAATTCCAAAAGGAAATAAACTAAAATCCTAGGGCTTGTTCGGTAGAGATTAAAATTGGATTAAAATTGAAAAACTAGTCGTTATTGTTGACTTTTATTAGATGATGAGAATCCAATAACGATAATATTTTCAATTTTAATTGGCTTTTAATCTTTACCGAATACGTCCTTAATCCAAAATAAATTATAAATTATATTCTAATCAATAAAGTAGAATAAAAAGATAAAATATATTAGAACTAGTGAAACTTTAAATTGAAGAATTTACGTTAATGGGGCAAATTTGTCACTTCGTCCGCAGACCGCAGTCTTCCAGGAGGTTGTACATAAACCCTAATCTCGGGCCGCGGAACGCAGTCTTCAAGAAAGGTTGTAATAAACCCTAATCTCGGATGCAGAGTACAAGCCCGCATTCAACCTCCGTAATCTCCGATCTCAGCCAGTATTAATTGACCATAAATCTTTCCATTCAACCGACCCACAAACAGTGATGTCGGCCAAGTGGCGTGCTTTGCAGCACCGCCACCGCTACACTTACAACGCCGTTGCATTTCCTGCATACTTCATTCGGGCATTAAATCAAACGCCTGATGACGTCTCCTTCTTCATTGAACTAAACCACCTCATTTCCCTTAACTCCACTTACGCGCAGCTCGAACACGCTAAAAATCTTGCATCAGCTTTTTCGAACTTATTATCAAACCCGAATTCTGATGAAAAGTTAATTTCTTACGCTGCAAAGTTTTATTTAGAAATACTTTTTCTTGAAAATTCGGTGCCTTTGCATAGGACTTTAGCTTCTGCTCTGGCAAAATGTAAGAATTTTCAGAGTTTGATTGGGGATTGCTATAGGCAGCTGTGCGAGGAGTATGGTGGGGAGGATGCGAAGGGGAAAAGATTCTGTGTCTCACGTGCAGCTTTGTCAATGTTGAGCACGCCAAAGTTGGGATATTTAGTGAAAGCTGTGGAGCAATGTGCGGTTTTGGTGGGTTTGGATGCGGTTTTCGGTTTGAGAAGTGTGGTTTCTGAGACAAATGACTCGTCCAGGCCTTCACCAGTTGTAATGGAACAATGCCAGGAGGCACTTTCTTGTATATACTACTTGCTTCAGCGCTTCCCTACAAGGTTTTATGACGTGGATAGCGAGCAGAATGATATAAGTTCAAAAAAACAGGGTGTTATTGAAATGATATTGACTACTATTTTGAGCATTTTGAAATCACAGGCGTTTGCGAGGGACTGTTTAGTGGCGGCTGGGGTGAGTTTCTCCACAGCTCTGCAGGCATGTTTGAGTTCTGAAGAATATGGTTTGATTATCATGGAGGGTATTTTTCATCAAACTTCCATTGTGGATAGTAAAATTGAGCTTGATGATGTGGTTAGGAAAACTCCAATCAAGGGTGATTTGGTTGGTGAAATTATTAATTTTTCAGCATTGAGTAGACTTTGCCTGATCAGGGGAATACTTACTGCGAGTGCAAGAACCATTCTGGACAACCGCTACATTGTATCAAAGTATAATCTGAATGGTGTTATAGATTCTGCCAACGATGGTAATTCAGTCAAGACAATACTGTATGATGGTATATTGCCTGAGCTCTGTATTTATTGCGAAAATCCTACTGATAGTCATTTTAATTTCCACGCATTAACTGTGATGCAAATCTGTTTGCAGCAGATAAAAACATTGCAGCATGGTGATAAACTTGATGTTACAGAAAATTATGATCCAATTCCAGAGGAGATGGGGGCCCGAATATTGAGGATTGTGTGGAATAACTTGGAAGATCCTTTAAGTCAAACTGTTAAACAAGTTCATCTTATCTTTGATCTCTACTTAGACATTCAGGCTAGCCTTAAGTGGGCGGAGAGTAGTGGAAAAATCAAGTTGTTCTTAAGGAAGATCGGTACTGATCTTCTTCGCCTGGGACCACGCTGCAAGGGAAGATATGTCCCTTTAGCTTCCCTTACCAAGAGGTTGGGAGCAAAGACTATTCTAGACATGAATCCTAACTTGTTGTATGAAACGGCCAAAGCATATGTCGATGATGACGTCTGCTGTGCTGCTACAACATTCCTCAAGTGTTTCCTTGAATGCTTGCGAGATGAATATTGGAGTAGTGATGGTGTTGAAAGTGGTTATACAAAATACAGACGTCATTGCTTGCAGCCATTTTTGTGCGGTCTTGCTTCTGGACTTGCAAAGCTACGCACAAACTTGAACACATATGCCTTGCCAGTGCTACTTGAGCTGGATGAGGACAGTATATTTCCAATGCTTTCTCTGATTGGCATCGGTCCAAGGGATGAGGGCTCTAAATTTGCTTATAATGAGCTCGGTTCTATGGATGTGGCTCTAGGACTTGAGCAGCAAGTTGCTGTTTTGGTTTCATTGCTCAAGATTTGTCGTGTACTTGCTTTGATAGGAGGGGACATTGATTGGCAGGGAAATTCATCAATCTCTCCCGAAGGTATAGCGCTGGATACGGGAAATTGTGATTTACATTGTGTTGTCTGCTTAAAGGGCATAGATGTTAAAGTCCCAGTCAAGTGGCTCATATTGGCATTGACCCACGAGGACGAGTCACTTCGCATAGATGCAGCAGAATCTCTATTCTTTAATCCAAAGACATCCAGTCTACCCTCTTCTTTGGAACTCAACCTGATGAGAAGAGCAATGCCACTGAACATGAGATGTTGTTCAACTGCTTTCGTAATGAAATGGACTAGCTTATTCAGAAAGTTCTTTTCTCGTGTCCGGACAGCATTGGAGAGACAGCTCAAGATGGGAATCTGGAAGCCTCTTGCTTCTGGAGACAATAATGGAGTTTCTTTCATGACAGGAGCTGAGAACAGTGTAAAACACAGGGCAGAGAATCTATATAATTTTATGAAGTGGTTGAGTTGTTTCTTGCTTTTCTCGTGCTATCCTTCTGCTCCATATGAGAGAAAAATAATGGCTATGGAGCTCATATTGACAATGCTAAGTGTTTGGTCTATATTGCCCACAGTGCCAGAAAGTCCAGATGCTGTTTTGTCTGAAACCAATTTATATCCATACAGTAAAGGGTTTGCTTTACCTGATTCAACCTTGCTTCTCGTTGGATCAATTGTTGATAGTTGGGATCGGCTGAGAGAGAATTCTTTCCGCATTTTATTATATTTTCCTACCCCACTTCCTGGCATGTGTAGTCCAGACATGGTCAGGGAAGCAATTATATGGGCTAAAAAGCTAGTTTGTAGCCCCCGTGTCCGAGAAAGTGATGCTGGAGCTCTGACATTACGGCTTATCTTTAGGAAGTATGTCCTAGAGCTCAGGTGGATTGTCAGGCCTTCATATAATGTAGTCTTCATTCATCCCGAGTCAGAGATGTGCAATGTGGAGTATGAAAATTGTAAATCCAGCTCTCCTGCATTAGTATATGTCATATCATTGATTGATTGGCTGCTTTCTGCTGTGGAGGATGGAGAAAATAATCTTTCAGAAGCGTGTAAGAATAGCTTTGTTCATGGTGTATTACTTACTCTACGGTACACATTTGAGGAAATGGATTGGAATTCCGATGTAGTTTTGCACTGCATTTCTGATATGAAACATGCATTAGAGAGGCTCCTGGAGCTTGTCACACGAATTACATCCTTGGCCCTCTGGGTGGTCTCAGCAGACGCGTTGCACTTACCTGACAATATGGAAGAAATTGATGATGATGCATTCCTGTTGGAAATTCCCGAAGAGATTGTTCCATCTGCCCCTGCGGATGTTGAGGCACAAAACTCGGACTGCATGCAAAAACTCAGTCCATCGGAACAGATTGTCATGGTCGGTTGCTGGCTTGCAATGAAAGAGGTATTTTTTGCCAGTAAATATTGTGATGCTGTTGCTTACTTGGGGGAAGTCATCTAACAATAACAATGGTGACGTCGTCATCATCATTGTTGTTGATGGTTTCTTTAACTTACAATTCCCAATTGAACGACTAACATCATGTGGCTGGGAGGATGATAGTGCCATTTATTCACTATGTATATGCTGAGCACATAAGATTTATGAGAGTTCATATTTGCCAAAAAATAATTCTGATGATTTGATTTTGATTTTACCTTCATTTATTTCCAGGTGAGTCTTCTTTTGGGAACAATTATTAGGAAAATTCCGTTGCCTACTTCAGATGAGTCAGGGATCACATTTGGTAATGATGCTGATGGTACGACTATGGCATCTGATGCAATGCTCGATATAAAACAACTCGAGACAATTGGCAACCATTTCTTAGAGGTCCTTCTCAAAATGAAGCATAATGGTGCAATTGACAAGACAAGGGCTGGATTTACAGCACTGTGCAACCGTTTACTTTGTTCAAACGATCCGAGGTTGATTTCTTTGAACTTTTCCCATCAACTGATGCTAATGGATTTCACTTTTTAATCAGCAAGGAGCTTAATTCAAATGCATTATATTTATTTGTGTCATTTGATAGGATCACTATTTTTACAATTAAAATTTGAGTATTTGACATCTCAGAATAATAGTTTAATGTACCATTGTATTTACCCCTTTCCTCCCAACAAAAGGTGAAAAGCGTGTATGGGGTTGCAATTCTTCATCTCTAAACTAATCACTGCACAGTACTCGAAGTTCAGTGCCTTCAAGTTTTGTATGCACTGTTCTTGGCATTTTGTCTTTATGAGAGCCAACTTTTCTTCTACATGGAGTTTTCTGACTGTGACCATGAAAAAGAGAGACTTGAATGGCAGAATGGACTTGCTTGTTCTGAGCTTATGTGCTAATATTGCTTCTTTCGTTCCAGGCTTTGCAAATTAACAGAAACTTGGATGGAACAACTTATGGAAAGAACAGTGGCCAAGGGACAAACAGTGGATGACCTACTAAGGAGAAGTGCTGGTATTCCAGCAGCATTTACTGCCCTTTTCCTCTCAGAGCCCGAGGGCACGCCAAAAAGGCTCTTGCCGAGGGCTCTAAGGTGGCTGATAGACGTAGCTAAGAAGTCTTTAATAGATCAAACTAAATTAAACAGCTCAAACGGTGACTTTTCTGGTGGTTTCTCACCAAAATCAAGTCAAGCAACTGCTAACTGTCAACTTACTGAGATGAATGGCAACCAAAAGATCTCAAAGCTTCGGGATGAGGGAGTTGTTCCCACTGTGCATGCTTTCAATGTCCTTAGAGCTGCTTTCAATGATACAAACCTAGCAACTGATACATCAGGTTTTGCTGCTGAGGCAATAATTATCTCAATACAATCTTTCTCATCTTCATATTGGGAGGTCCGTAACGGTGCTTGTCTTGCGTATACTGCCTTGGTCCGCCGCATGATTGGATTCCTCAATGTACAGAAACGAGAATCTGCAAGGCGAGCTATAACTGGGCTTGAGTTTTTTCACAGGTATACTTTACCAATAAATTTAATTTATTGTTTACATTTCTCTCTCCATCGATATCAATAGCTGTATTCATAGCTGTAACTTTTGTGTTTAGTATTCAGTTTGGACGACCAACCAAATTGAATGTTTGATGGATGCATGTTAAAGCTTTCACATGAAATTTGAAATTGACCCTTTTTGTGAGTAAAAAGATGTATATACCTGTTGTAGTTTGGATTAGTCAGTTTATTCATATAAGAATGATTAACTGATAACAAATATAAATAAGGGTTAAGTATGCCAATTGTCCTGAACCTTTGTTTCATTTGCATTTTCATTCTCAATCTTATTTTCTAGACAACGGAGTCCCTGACCTTTGAAAAATAAGCGCCATTTATCCAAATGGGCAGTTTCTATCAAAAATTTTGTTAGTAATTTTTTGAAATGACAGATTTTCTTAAACTTAAATAAGCCAAAAGCAAATGTTTTATATAAAATAATAAAAAGGAAATGAAAAAACGATGAAGATTAAAAAAGTCAATTCTTCCCCAATGTCACATTTACCACCATCCGTTGGTGCCTATGAAAAATGAAAATAAAACTTATCACCTTCTCGCTAGCCCCCCGCCAACAGGCTGCGCTACATCCACTCCACCCCCCTTCACCGACCAAGGCGAAAGTAAGGCCACCAAACTGAGATCCACCACTTCTCACAATTTTCACCCAGAAATTCCACCACCCAAATTGATGACAGCAACTTAACAATATGTAAGGTGCAATACACCATTGCAAATTAATTCCCAATCCTAAAACCAGGTTGAATCTCGATGAATTAATAAAACTTTCATGGTTCAAGAAGTTATATTCTCAATAATATTTGGTTATACAAGAGCAGCAATTTTTGGGTAGTGATTTTTTTGCTCAAAAGTTTAGATACTAGGCTAAAATGAGTACTTTTGACATAAATTTCAATGTCTTCTAGGTTGGATTTTTATGGACTTTTTGAATCATAAATGAACACGAAATAGATGTTGATGGGCTTTTATTTTGGTTCCACCACCAATCACCCAATACCTGCAGAGATGATGGTGCCGGCGGTATTTGCGGTGAGTTGTGGTGGGGCTGGAACATGGTAATGAGTTGGGGTTGGAGGTAGGGGCAGGTTTCCTTTTCTTTATAGCCTCTTGGGTCTTCATGTCTTGAAGTCTATCACATTCGCAGAAGAAAAAGCTTGGCCACCATGTATTCCTTGATTTTGTAAGATGGGTTTGCTATAAAGGAAAGAGTGAATGTGGTGCCTGTGTTTGTTGATTAGGGTGGGGTTTGGGGAAGAAGAAATGAATTTTTCAATTTTTACCCTTTTTTATTTCCTTTTTTCTTTTTATATAAATTATATGTTTTTCGTTTATCTAGCCCCTGTTTGGCATATATTCTTCTACTCATTTTCAATCACACATTCTTCAATAAAATGATATTTTTCATCACATCAATAACTTTTCATTCTTTTTCAACCACACATTCTTCATCAATATACTATTTCAAAATACATTCTTCCAAAATAATATGGCTCAATCACATCCTTGAGTTTAAAGGTAACTGTGTCATTTCCAGAAATACTAACAAAATTTTTGACAAACCATACATTTGACTGAATGGCGCCTGTTTTTCAAAGGCTAGGGACACTGTAGTCCAGAAAAAAATGGTTAGGGGTGGAAGTGCAAATGAAACCAAAGATTAGGGACGCTTTGCATAATTTGCTCGATTAAGAATGATTTACTCTTATAGTATGTGTGTATCAGGAGGAGGAAAGTACAATAATGAACATTAAATTGTGTGTAAATTTAGTCATCACATTGGAGATGGTATTCCGATGATGAGGTGATCTGATGCATTTTCAAAGATATTCAATTAAACTTATTTCCTTTTCTCTTCAACTGAAGGTACCCTTCACTGCACTCTTTCTTATTAAACGAACTGAAAGTGGCTACTGAGTTGCTTTTGAACGAGTCATCTGAACATTCAAGATCCAACATTAAGAATGTTGTGCATCCAAGCTTGTGTCCGATGTTGATACTATTGTCTCGGCTTAAACCTTCACCAATCACTAGTGAAACTGGAGACAGTTTGGATCCTTTCCTTTTCATGCCATTCATAAGGAGATGCTCAGTTCAAAACAATTTTCGAATTCGTCTACTTGCATCAAGAGCTATAACAGGCTTGGTGTCCAATGAGAAACTGCAAGTTGTCTTGCTCAATATTGCCTCCGAGTTACCATGTGTAGAAAATCAAATCATGGCTCCTGATTCATCCACATCACTGGACTTGGCCAACAGGACCTCTGGTACTTCTTTCAATTTAATTCATGGAATGCTATTACAGTTGAGCTCTCTTTTGGATACCAATTGTAGAAACCTAGCCGATTCATTTAAAAAGGATATGATTCTCAACAGTTTGATTCAAATTCTTGCCAAATGTTCATGGATTGGAAGACCACAATTGTGTCGCTGCCCCACCCTGAATGGCTGTTTTCTAAAGTTGCTTGACAATATGCTGAGTCTTGGAAGAACATGCCAAACAGGTGGAAGCATTGGTGCCATTTGGAACCTCCTCTGGGAGTTATCTTCAGAATGTTTAGATTTAGATCCGTCTGATTATCCACCATATTTTGATCCTACTATTTCAGAACTTCGTGAACAAGCAGCAATTTCATATTTCAATTGTGTTTTCCAAACATCTGAAGATATAGTTGAAGATGCTCTACTGATGCCAAGGAATTTTTCTTCAGTTGCTTACTATTCGTTAAGGAGATACGAAATGGAGGTTGCCTCTACCAGATTTCAGGAGAGGTTGACCCACTCCATGTCAGATTTATCATATGAAGTGCGAATTGCAACAATGAAGTGGCTTCTTTTGTTCCTTAGGGCGACAGAATTAGGTATTAACAGTGGGGATCAATTTTATTCTGATGCTAAGAAAATTTGCTTGTACAATATAAATCTCCAGGAAAGGCTGATGACGCTTTTGCTGACAGAGAAACACCATAAATGCATGCATTACATTCTAAAGATTCTTTACACTTGGAATCTACTGGAATGGCAAGATGACTTCCAAGAACCTGCAGACCCAAGATATATTTGTAACATGGACTGCAATTCAGTGTTCCAGTTATGGGAGACGTTAGTTTCTCTCCTCAGGACCACAAGGCACGCAAAGACACGTCAAACCCTTGTCTGCTGCATGGGAATTTGTATAAAGCGAATCTCCAGCATATTTTTGGATCTTTTTAGTTCTGAAACAGAGAAGATGCCCGAGTTCAGCAAATCTGATCTTTGTAAAAAAAAGTCTGATTTCTACAACAGCACAAGTTATTTTGTCAATCTGATAGAACAGTATGGTGACGCATCAGAGCCTGTAAATATGCGGAAGGCAGCTGCAGAATCAATGGTAGCATCTGGTTTACTGGCTCAAGCTGAGGTTTTAGGTTCTTTAGTTTCTGGGGAACAATTTTCTGATGGCAACCTGTTTTCTCATATCAAACCTGAGGAGGATATTAAAATGTATGCTGGTAGAATACTGGATCTATGGTTGATGTGCGTAAAACTTCTGGAGGATGAAGATGAAGGGATTAGGAAGAGGCTTGCTTTGGAAGTCCAGAAATGCCTTGCGTCCAGAAAACCAAGGGAACACTTTTCGGCTGGTATTGCTCCAAGACAAGTAGAGAAAGTGATTGCATTGTGTTTTGAGCATTTATCATCAATCTTTAGTCACTGGCTTGATTACTTGGATTATCTTTGCTGCTGGGTGCTGAATGCTGCAAACAATGCAAACTACATCATTTCAAGAGGAGATCTCGTCAGACGTGTTTTCGACAAAGAGATCGATAACCATCATGAAGAAAAGTTGTTCATATGTCAGATTTGTTGTTCCCAGTTGGAGAAAATTCTGACTTCGAAATTTTGCACTGTTAACTTCTCTAATGAGAGTGGGGCTCAGGATTTTTTGCATAAATGGAGAAGCAAATTTCTCCAACAGTTGATATCGTTTGCTAGTGACCATATCAAAAAGCTGGGAGGTGTCGAGTGGATTGGTGGAGTGGGAAATCACAAAGATGCGTTTTTACCGATCTATGCAAATTTGCTTATGCTTCATGCCCTAGCAAACTGTATATTCCACTTGGAACCTGAGACTAGCAAGTCCATGCTCTCTGAGGTTCTTGAACTTGGAGAAGCTATTCATCCCTTTCTTAGAAATCCCTTAGTATATAACCTGTATTTGTTAGTAGTGGAGTCACATGAGAAATTTTTTGGGGCAACTGACACCCATTTGACACGAAAGTGGAGAGAAGATGGTTCTATTTGGGATGAATTTGATCCTTATTTTCTACTCGAGTGAAAGGCATACAAGATGAATACTGCCTTTATTAATATCTACATTGTTTATGGAATGCTAGTTGTGACAATCCCCTTGGCTGTATGCACAATTTTGATTCAATGCATTTTTAAATTTAATGGAGATGTGGTTCGTTTCTATCCTTGTTAGGTTTTGTTACTATACGCAATGATATTACAGTGGAACAAAGAATCTGGAATTACAGCAATCTTTTAGATATGATGCTTCAACTTGTATAGTTTGTCAAATGAGGTATAGCAAGTTGCTCTAAATGGATAGTTCAAGAACATGTGAACATTTCATATACATAGAAGTTGGATCATATATCCTTGCAGGCTGCAGCCAAGTTATATGTCAGATATTTTTAAAAGGTCCCTGTGAAACAGGTCTATGCCGACTGGCAATTATGTTTAATTTGCAATAAACAAAACTTTGACGGGAATAGGAAATGAAATGTAAGAGTTTCAGTATTCATCATCATCTTCCTCGTCGCCCTCTTCTCCCTAATAGAAGCCATCGACAGAGTCAGTGTATAGTGAGAAACATATAATACTAAAATACTACCAAAATAGACTGATCACAGCTAACATCTTAAAGCCATTGATCAAATAGTAAAAACTAAGAATATCCAGTAGAGATGTACATCAAGGAAGTTGAAAAAACTGAAATTTAGCATCATACTTCCACTTCACGCGGTGACATTATTAAAATGAAATGGTACAAACAGGTTCACATGAAGTACAGAGGAGATCAAAGAATCTTTGAAGAAGAGAAAAAGATTTATTTGTTACCTCTTCTTCATCTTCATCTTCATCTTCGTCTTCGTCTTCTTCATCAGCTGCCTGTTATACAATCATAATTATCAGCCAGTTCAAATAAGTGGAAGGTGATAAATATACCGTAACAGTAGGGAAAGGAAGAAAATGTTACATTGTAAAGATATTTGATAGGATCAGGCCACAGATCCTCCTTAATTATCTCTGCGACCTGCAGTTTCGAAGCAAAGAAGACAATAAAGAATTCTGTACTGAATGCATATAATATTTTCCTCATCAAATGCATATGACAATGCTTCAAACAAATGTGAGCTTCCAGCAATGGATATACCTCATCACGCAGCCCCTCGCCCGCATCTTCCAGTTGAGTTTCACTAAACCAACTAAAGAAGCTGCATTCATAATAATAGATAGCATGCGTCAATGAGAATACTCGTGCATAAACACACACATGTCTGAATAATTGTGTAAAAGGAAAACTAGCAAGAAGTACCTCTCGGTAGATGGTGGTCGTTTGTTCCCTTTCTTTTCATCATTATTGACGTTAGCAGAGCCCTTTCCATGTAAAACGCATAAATACTTAACATTAGAGAAGGAACATGGGAGGGGAAGGAAAGGGGCACTTGCATGTAGGAGAAATATGGCTATGATCAAATTACCATGCCTTCCTTCCAATCAATGTTTGTGCCGGTTATCTTTGTAGTTCCTTCGTTAAAGAACTTGAACGTCTTAATCAGCTTTGTATTATCAAAGAAAGGGTTTGGCTTAAACTTCTGAAAGTCAACAGTACAAAGCATAACAGTCAGCTATAGACAACAGAAAACTGATGGAAACACAGATGAAGTAAATGATAAGACACCACTTTTTTTCTTTAGAATTTTAAGAGAAGACTCACGAATGTAATGGAGTAACCCAATTTCAAGTCATCATCCACGTCAAGAGCATCTAAATACTTGAATATCTAGATCAAGCAAAAATATCAATTACGAGGTTACTTTAAATTCAGTTATACCATGTCAGATTGGCCTACAATGTGGGATTACATTAAATCTGAGCAATTCAAATAAAAAGGAAAAATACTATTAAAATATAGGAAAGTAACTAGAGCTTCCATTATAGTAAGTTTATAGATCTAACTTAATTCAATTGCCAAGGGCCAATCAATCTTATAAGACGCACATACCATCTGGTCTTCCTCACTCAAAAGATCACAGAGTGAAGGATGACTCAAGAACTGCAAGAAAAGAGGATAAAGATATGAATATTATGGATTAAGCTCTGAGAAGTAACAAACATTTGTCTATATCAATTTCACAATAGAAAATGGTTCTTCCACCCACGGCAGTTAACCAAAAGTCAGGAATAGAACTGATGATCTCATTTCTTCTCACATAAACAGGCCTTCTTATCTCGTTGTACTTTCGTTCAACTTCCAATACTTTATCACTGGCTTCTTCATTGACCTGCATGGTACCAAGCCATAATGAAGCTTCATAGTGTTAATACTCAATATTTTCTTTTTGCTAAGCCAAAGTTCCATTAAAAATTGTGTCAAACAGTGATGCAGGACTACGTACATGTGGTACTCAACAATTTCAATCTTTTTGTAGCATTTACTCAACCATATTATACCCCAAAGAGACTCGAATGGACGTGTATCTATTGAGATAGTAATCTTATCCAACTTAAAAAAAAAAAAACGACGCAGAAAAGCATATGTTAATATCTCTGTTATCAGTATTTATGTGGCAATAATAATAAAGAAGCCAGTGGGACAAAAACAAGACTTATCTCCACCGCTCTTAATTACCAACTTCTAAGCATCTTAGATCATAAATGTTTCAGAAAAGAAACATCACACAACTATAATACAGATATAGCATCTGCCAAAAGGAGCAAGGATATCAGCAACACAAAATCTGATCCAACCATAAGCGGAGAGGGGATAAGATGCAAAAAGTGAACAAATAATTATGGGTAATTAGCGCAAAACGTCCCTACTTTTTTACGTTTTTGTGCAAAACGTCCCTACCTTCCGTTTCTTGACACAAA
>CAIGRK010304905.1:0-11164 GCA_903798315.1 Fraxinus greggii | reverse complement strand
TTAAGGATGAAGTGATGTCGAAGTATTTTCCACAGGCTTTGAGAGATTTCAAAGAATCAGAGTTTCTACAGCTTAGACAGGGCAACTTATCACTTATGGATTACGAAAGACGTTTGAGCATCTCTCAAGGTATGCCCACACTTTGTAGATACAGAAGTTAATAAGATCAGGAGGTTTGAAAATGGACTACACCCAGAAATCGGCATGATTATTATGTCACATCATTTCACTTCATATCGTGAAATGTTGAAGAGGGCTCATGTCATTTCATATCAGAGGATACATTTGAGCAGTATGCCCAGCAGGACAAGGAGGCATTGCAATTAAGAAAGTGGAACGATCAGAGCAAGGACAGACGTAATTNATTACGAAAGACGTTTGAGCATCTCTCAAGGTATGCCCACACTTTGTAGATACAGAAGTTAATAAGATCAGGAGGTTTGAAAATGGACTACACCCAGAAATCGGCATGATTATTATGTCACATCATTTCACTTCATATCGTGAAATGTTGAAGAGGGCTCATGTCATTTCATATCAGAGGATACATTTGAGCAGTATGCCCAGCAGGACAAGGAGGCATTGCAATTAAGAAAGTGGAACGATCAGAGCAAGGACAGACGTAATTGGCAGAATAAAAGACCAAGCACAAGAGTTAGTATCGATGGGACGAGAGGAAGTATTACACCATGTCCTAAGTGTAATAAACTTCACATGGGTAAATGCTTAGTGGGAAATAACTTGTGTTTTCGGTGTGGTAAGTCAGGACACATTGCTTTCAATTGTACAGAACCTCCAAAGAAGAAGGATGATGATCTGGACAAGACCAAGAAAGGGATGGCCCAAATTTTTGCATTGAATAAGCATGACGCAGAGCATGACCCTAATGTGATAGCAGATATTTTATTATTATTCTAAATACCTATTTATATTCTTGATTTTGTATCCCCTGTCGCTAATGCTAACACTATAATTACTAAAATAGGTATTCTATTATTATTTGATGTACCTGCTTACGTACTTTTTGACTCTGGGGCTACAAAATCTTTTATCTCTCCATCCTTTGTAGCTAGATCTAACTTTGCAAGTGTTAAAACGAATAATGAATTAGAGGTTAGCATCCTTTTATGAAGAACTCTTTGCACAAATCAGATGACTAAGGTGATGAAGCTAGAGATTGACGGAAAGGTACTACTGGCATACTTATACCTTTTAAAGATGAAAGATTTCGACGTTATTTTAGGCATGAACTGGTTAGGACTTAAACATGCGACCATTCGATGTCATGAGAAAGAAGTATTATTTCATAGACCGGAAGAGGAAGAGTTCCGTTTCTTTGGAGCAAACTTCAAGTCCCTACCTCGCCTTGTATCAGCCTTGCAAGCGGGAAAATGATGAGAAAGGAGTCATGTTAGGGATACTTCGTTAATATCAAAGGTTCCAAACATACTGAAACAACTTTTAACATATCAACGTTGTGCGACACTTTACAGACGTATTTCCAGAAGATTTACAAGGCATTCCACAAGATAGGCAAGTGGAATTTACAATTGACTTGGTTCCCAGCGCGACACCAGTTTCTAAGGCCCCGTAAAGGATTGTACCAAAATAACTTCAAGAATTGAAGTTACAGTCGGATGAGTTGCTGGAAAAAGGTTTCATTCGACCAAGGGTATCTCCTTGGGACGCTCCAATACTTTTTGTGAAGAAGAAAGATGGGAGTATGAAGATGTGCATTGACTATCAAGAGTTGAACCATTATCAAAATAGATATCTGCTTCCAAGAATAGAAGATTTATTTGACCAATTAGGGGTGCAACGGTGTTTTCAAAGATCGACTTGAGGTCGGGGTATTATCAGCTGAAGGTTAATGGAAGCTTTATACCGAAAACTGTTTTCAGAACTCGTTATGGACATTATGAATTCACTGTCATGCCCTTTGGTTTGACCATTGCTCCAATTGTATTTATGGATCTAATGAACCGGGTGTTCCATTAGTACTTAGATCAGTTCGTCATAGTATTTATTGATGACATACTTGTGTACTCTAACGATAAGAAGTAGCATGAGAAACAACTCCGGTTAGTACTCGAAACTTTGAGGAAAGAGAAATTATATGCCAAATTCAAGAAATTCGAATTTTGGCTCAATCAAGTGGATTTTCTTGGTCATGTAGTTACCGCCCAGGGAATTGAGGTAGACCCAGTTAAAGTGGAAACAGTAACTAATTGGCTTAGACCGACCAATGTAGGTGAAGTTCACAGTTTCTTGGGATTGGCTGGCTACTATAGGAGATTTATTGAGGGTTTCTCGAAAATAGCAGGTCCGATGACTCAGTTGACTAGAAAGGGGGTGAAGTTTCAATGGACGGAAAAGTATGAAATATGTTTTTAGGAACTCAAGCAGAGATTAGTTTTAGCTCCTATATTGACGATACCTGAAGGTTCGGATGAGTTTTTAATTTATAGCGACGCTTCCTAGCATGGTTTGGGATGTGTTCTGATGCAACATGGAAAGGTGATTGCTTATGCCTCGAGACAATTGAAGCAGTATGAATAGAATTATCCTACACATGACTTGGAACTTGCAGAAATAGTTCACGCTTTAAAAATATGGCGTCATTATTTGTATGAAGGGAAGTGTGAAATCTATACGGACCATAAGAGTCTCAAATACTTTTTCACACAGAAGGAATTGAATATGAGACAGATGAGATGGTTGGAGTTAGTGAAAGATTACGACTGTACAATTCTTTATCACCCGGGTAAGGCTAATGTAGTCACAGATGCCTTAGGTAGAAAGATAGGATCCTAGTTAGCAGTTTTACCCACAGTGNCGTCATTATTTGTATGAAGGGAAGTGTGAAATTTATACGGACCATAAGAGTCTCAAATACTTTTTCACACAGAAGGAATTGAATATGAGACAGAGGAGATGGTTAGAGTTAGTGAAAGATTACGACTGTGCAATTCTTTATCATCCGGGTAAGGCTAGCGTAGTCGCAGATGCCTTAAGTAGGAAGATAGGATCCCAGTTAGCAGTTTTACCCACAGTGCAGGAACACTTGATAAAGGACTTTGAGAAAATGAGATTGGAAGTCATCACGACGCCAACTCAGACTACAACAAGAATGAAAGCATTTATGATTCAACCTACTCTTCAGGATCGAATCAAGGAAGCACAAAATAAGGATCCATTCCTACAAAAAATTAAGGCTGATGTTGGTTCAAACAAACTTATAGGGTTTGAAATATCTACAGATAATGCCCTAACTTTTAGAGGAAGGTTGTGTTACCTAAAGATGAAAATATAAGTACTGATGGAGCATAATGTGTTTCATATTTTGATACTTAGAAAATATATTCATGATCCCAATCATGTCATAAGTTACCAAACTTTGGAAGTGCAAAAAGACCTCTTATACAAATAAATCCTGACGATGATTTTGAACATGAAAGTACATCAACTCAGAAATAGAGTTCCTCTGGTTAAGGTTCAATGGCGAAATCATGGAGTGGACGAGTCAACTTGGGAGAAGGAAGATGAACTTAAAACCAAGTATCCAGAACTCTTCGATTAACATAGGTAATTTTCGAGGACGAAAATATTTAAGGAAGGGGAGATTGTAATGTCCGACAAAATTATTCTATATGCTATATATTTTATATTTTGGAAAAGTTGAGACACTAAAATGAAATATTTATTAAATCCAATTTTATTGGGTTAATTATTTAAATTTTGATAGAGAAATGATAAATATACCAATATTGGGCTCGTTAGATAGCTCATAATTAATTATGCATATTAGGCATCAGAAAACGTTAATTCGAATAAACGAGGGCCAAGTTATCGAGGTTGAAAGATATCATCTTTAATTGTTATTTAATTAAATTAATTAATGGGGTAGAATAATAAGTGACACGTGTAGAATGGGATTATTAGTAAATTATTAATTGTTTTCTTTTGTAGGATTTTGTATAAAAAATAATAATAAAATTTAGAGGCATCCACGTGTGCAGGAGAAAAAAATGTGTCAATTGATTCTATGTTAATATTATTTAATTGCCTTGATTTTGGAAAATTGGTAATAATAGCCACTTTATCTGGTTGATGGGAAAGGAAGTAATTTTTAAATTGTATGGATTACAAGGATTGAGACCTTTTGAAAGGAGAAAATACGTTATTTTTCAGATTTTTATGTTATTTTTCCCTTTCAACTTTAAATACCATACAAACAAAGTAGCCATTATTTACCTTAAAGAGAAAAGGAAAAGGGAAAACATAGATACATTTTATTGTGGCTGCAAACAAAAATTAAAATTTTGGGAACGTGGATTTCTTGCTTTCTCTTCCAACCATTTTTTTGTCAAATGAGGTAGGATTACGAGGTACAAGTATTTGTCCTGTTTAATCTATTTTTTATGTTGATAAATATTATGCTAATGAAAGTTATGATATGAAATAGTCATTCGGTATTAAAGATATGATATATTATGAGCTCTTACCGAATTTTCTAAAGATATGATATGACAGTATGATATTTTTTATATATGATTTAATAATGTTAACCGTGATTGTACCGTATTTTTGTGTCCTACGGAGTATTCCTATGTACTCGCTATTGTTCCTACACCTTATAGGCTAGTACGGGTCGTGTCGGAGCGTGGTGCTTCGGTTTAGTGGTTGTGCCGCCTTTTGTTGGACCAAAATTTTAAAAATTTGACATGTAACTTTACTTCTTTTATTTTAATTGAAATTGATGTTTATGTTTATTTTAATGCCCTGACTGATGTTAAAGTATAATTGTCTATTTTCTAATAAATAAATTTGTATCCCCTTATTCTTAAATGTTTAAGTACACCTGAAGTTTTGCACTTAGATTAAATAATATTTGATGTGAATTCAAATTATTTTTATTTTATAAATTTGCCTTGTTCTCTCATCATTTCATATTGTTCTTACTATCATTTTCTTTTCAAATTACGCGGCAATAAATGTCTTACGGCCAGGAAATGTGAAGTGTTTGGATTCCCTAATTTAATACTGCATGTGTTCATTTAGTGTTCTGAAATAAATCAAAAGAAATTTTGGTAACGACTCGTATTTATTTTATTGTAAAATTTTGGATTGTTACAATGTGGTATATTAGAATTTTGATTTTTCCAAAAGTAAGAGGGATACTTACTCCAACCAGGGTTGTAAATATCAGAATATGAGTTATTTTGTTGGCTCTGACCTATCCCCTTGTATATAACATGTCCCATATCTTACAAGAATTGGACAATCTACTATAATATGATCTGCCCAACATTCTTCACAACTTGGCCACTTCGTTTGCGCTGTATTAACTGACTGTGATATGTTGTTTACCTTATGAAACAAAGAGTCAATTTTTACAGACAATGCTGAATAAGTGTCCACCTCAAACACTCTTGGTGCCTTCTTATGAACAACTCGCTTAGAAACCCACATAGCTGTGGTGGTAACCTCTCTCTCAAATAATTCCAATGCTCCATTGATTGTATTTGTAGATAAAAAAACCATTAGATGCTCTTGAAAAATGGGAGTAGACAGACATAGAAGTATTGGACCTGGAGCCATTTACTAATGTCGTGATGAGGACACTTTTGAAGCATATTCTTGAATGTGTTCTAAGCTTTATTAAAGGATTTGGTTTTACCTTGGCATAATATATGTCATGCTTCAACTTTGCTATTTTCACTTGTGGGAAGAATTTGGTGCAGAGTTTTTGAACCAAGTCATTTCGAGTGGTGATACTGGAAATGGTTGTAAGTCCAACCATTCAAGGGCTTTATCATGTAGAGTATGCGGGAATAATCTCAATCTGATAGCGTAATCTGAAATCCCTTTATATCTAAAGTGTTGATGCTTCTCAAAAAATCTCTTGCCATAGAATTGATATCCATTATGAAACAACTAGATGACATTGATCTTCAACTATAAGTTCCCTGTCCAAAAGGAGGATTAACGATGCTAGATTGACTCTGACTAAACTGTAGAGTCATAAAGTCTCCAACTAGCATATCCCCTTCATCGAGTACTGTCTCTTCATTGATTTGAATAATCGGATTATTCTGTGCATTATCCATCTCTATGTGTTGTGTTACTCTTAGCCTATGGTGAAAAGTATGTTCGATGTCTAGATCACCTGGTACTAGTTCACCATTCTCTCGATTTTCGCATAAAATGCATGAAAGAGAGAAAATAAAAGCATTGGAATATATTAATTGCAAAGAAAAATTAAAATGAAAGTAAAAAGTTCGAATAATTGCCAAGGTAATGAAATTAAACTCAAATACAATCCCAGACAATGACGTCAAAAAATTGTTGCAGAAAATATTTATTCGTTTTAAATACCTCAAGCACACAGTTCATTAACAAATAGTAAAATGGATTTTGAGTTCAAGTATCGTTTCACGAATATTGTGTCATTTTAAATCTAAATAAACTAAGTCTTAACTGAAACAATGAAAACTTGTGATTTTCTATGACTAAATTGTAATCTACTTATGAAGGCAATACCTAAATTAACTGGGATCAATGTAGATCGTGATTAATGCAAATTTGATGAAAATCTAATGATGAAAAGTGCACTCAGATCTTGAATTCCCTTGTATCAATCCCTTTTAATCCTAAACCTTATAACTTGAGAATACGATTCAATTATGAAGATCAATATCCCTAAATTGTTTAAAAATCTCTTTAGTAGAATTAAACATATTTTCACATGTGAATCGACTATATTTCTATAACGAATGCAAAATAGAAGAATGCATTAATGATTTATGAATACTTAGAGATCATGTAAAGTATAGCGATATATTTCTATTCCCTATCGGATTCTACAACATTGACACTATGTCTAACTTATTTTTAATTTTTCGAAGGTAAAACAAATCACAATACTCATACAACCATTATGCGTGTAATTGTAGAGAATGAAGGCCCAAGAGTGACTAACCAAGAGGGTGGTGAATTGATTATCAAAAAATCGAAAAACTAATATAAATACAAGCAAGTAAAGACCAAATAGATAAATTCAAATAGCAAATACAATAAGTAAAAGAAAGAAAGAGGTGATATAAACGATATAATTATGGATGTTCGATCCAAAGTAATGATCTACATTCTCCATTACGAAGCTCTCCAGTACGAGCAAGACATTTTCACTATATTGACTTATGCTGCAAGCATACCCTTTATAATTCTTCCGGTGACTTATAACCGAGGAGCACCGATCATATATAATATTGAACTTTACGAGACCTCAACACGACCCACAAATTTAATAGGAAAGTGATTTTACAATTTGAAATTTCTCTTTTAATAAATAATATGATCAAATTAAGTACCAAGAGAGAAATAGGCTAACACTTTAATAAATAGCCATGAATGAAACTCAAGTGTTAGATGAGAAAAACTTTGATGAGTAAAATGATTTTTAAAAGTTAATTCAATCAAAAAAATTTCAAAATAAATGATTTGAAAATGATAAATCAATGTAGCTTTGCTAAAGAATATCTTACGTATATGCTCTTAAAAGTGTTGTATTGAATGTTAAGTGAAAAGGTATTTATAGCAGTCCAAACGCCAAAATTTTTGGCCAACCAAATGTCCTCCAACTAACCGAACGACTAATTAGCCGCTGTGCATCAGTAATTAGAATAGTTAAAAATTTAACCATTGGCCGAACCTAACGTCCACTGGGGCAGAATTTTTTCAGATTTTTCTTTTCTTGATTATTTTAACAAGTGTAGGCTTTTGAAAAACATATTCACTTAATTTTTCAAAATGAGTTTTATTGGTGAAAAAAAAATTAAAAATCAAGTGAAGATTTTTATCACCTCATAGATAATTTTTATGCGATCGTTTTCATGAATAATTTATCTCGTGCATAAAAATTTAACTTTTGACCTTTCAATGATTCATTCTTAAAGATTAAAGTATTTACCTTTACATTGGGATTGAAAGCATCGAAGTCTAATATCTTCAATGAGTATTTGATTCGTCGTAAATGCTTCAAATGATTTGACGTGATTGATTGGCTTCCATCTCGATTTTATTTGATCGTAAATTGTGAGTATTTTGATAGCAATCATTTTGTCTTCAATTAATCAATTTTGACCACAATAGCAATGAAGACTTGAATTCAACTGGTAGAGATAAAACAATTTATTTTTTATAATCAAAGATGAGATCAACCATAGGTCAACAATTTCCTGCTTTTTGATTATGACAAACAAGATAATTTGCATGATAGGATTGAACAATTGATATCATATCGATCGAGGAATATACATTATAACTTTATCATGTAATTCGTATTCTCTCTATCTTGTATAAATTAATGACCATACATTCAAAGTATATAGATGTTTTTCCTATTTTCCCCTTTTTCATATACTCCAAGCATATTATTGTCGAATCAAATCATGTATAATCATGCATAATCATCTCACTCCATTTGCCCCTTTTGGCATAAGTAAAAATCACAAGACACAACATGGATTACGAAATAACCATAGTATTAAACATAAAGAAATAACCATATCAAAATCATGTACAAAAACTAACAGCATAAAAAATAGGCTAGACAAAGCATTAGTGCAGTCACGTCATAAAGACATAAAGAAATATTCTAAATATAAAAATGTAGCATCAAAAGTGATAGCTATGGCTCCAAAGGAGACAGTAGAAGAAAATGGCCATAAAAGTGAGCGTAGAAGGAATTTTTTCGAGCCTGCATTATCGTCTGTTGTACCTGAATGGCATCTTGTTGAGCTGGACGGTAGCCTGCTGGACTTGCAACTGCTAAAGCATTCCACCAAGATTGTTAACTGATGGTATGAGAGAGTCAATGTGGCCGTTTAGGAGATTGTAATGAGAAGAGCGAGGAACACTCGAGGCTTGAACATCATAACGAGGGTTCGGAACTTGCAGTATATCATCAGACATCATAACGAGGGTTCGGAACTTGCGGTATATCATCAGCATCATCATCCTCATTACCCTCGAACGGTAGAGTCAATGGACCCGAAGTGGGGTCTAACCATTTTTTGTGTGCTACCCATTGACCATGTTCGTATAAACAGCTGAAATGAAAATTACAAGAGCTATTAAAGACAGAAATGAAATGAATGAAACTTAAAATAAAAATTCTAAATAAAAATAAAAACTAATTGGNTGTGTGCTACCCATTGACCATGTTCTTTTACTATTTTTATCTGCTTATTTATGGTGTCGGTAGGGCAACGTTTAACAAATGTCTCATCATTTAGCAGAATATCAAAATGTTTACAATTTTTCGTAAAAAGCATTCTGTAAGGTAAAGCTTTAACATTAAATGCGGAGTGCACAAATTTCATAAAACCTAATACAATATTCGAAAAATCTAGTTTTCTGCTCGACAAGAAAGGAATCGGGAACAAAAAGATCAAAAACGTTAACATCATCTTGATTATCCTTTTAAAGAAGAATAACATGTGCAATGATATTTTGTAAAACTTTACATGGAAGAGTTAATTGGTTTGCACTAAGTTTTGTGATATTTTCAAAATTCTTCCTGTTGACCCGACGACATGCCTCAGAAAGTGGAATGAATTTTATGAAGAAAAATTTGAATATCACTCGTCTCAAGCTTGAGATTACCACTGATGAGAGATTTGTTAATGGTGATACGAACATTTTTAAGTAAACACAAAATCTCATCCGAACTAGGAGTAAAAACCATTTTTTTATATAAAATTCCTTCATAAGACGTAGATAAGCATGTTCTTCTAAAGTAGTGATAGACGCCCACCACATGTTTCAAAATATTCTTCTATATGAAATGCGGGTGTTTCAATAGTAAAATTGTAGATTTTCAAATGGGTTGACCGGCACCTCGAGAAAGGTGGTGGAGATTGTCGTACAATGCTCTTGAGTCTCCTGCCCGCTCTTTTGGACCTCGACATAGTAGAAAATTGAAGAAATAAGGAAGAGGTGGACTAGGGTTCGGATGGGTTAGAATGTGAGATGTTGGTGGATGAAATTTTGAAATTTTTGGAAGATTGATGATGTAAAATGATGGATTTTGTGAAATTGATGAATAGAGTGAAACATTGAAGGATTTAGAGTGTGTTTAGGGAGAGAAAAAGAGAAAAATGGAAGATAATGGGTGAAAAAGAGGGTCTGTTACGAGATATGAAGAACCTAATATCTCGTTGTACTAGACGTTCGGTTCATTATCCAGATGTCTGGTTAGCAGAGCTAAAGCTCTCTGTCAAACAAGACAATGTTTCTGGACATCCAATTGGCTCGTCCAGCCCCTTTCTTTTAATTAAACAAAAATGCCACATATAGAAGTAAAGTATGTATGAGCACATAGTATAACTTAGTTGAGTACTTCCAATTCATCAATGATGCTTAAGTCTCATAGAATATGTGAGAATCGATCAAATGCAAGAGGTTTAGTAAAAATATCGGCCAGTTGATTCTCCGTGTTCACAAATTCTAACATGATATCTTTCTTTTGCGTGTGATCTCTTAGAAAGTAATGTCTAATTTGCATGATGGGATTTTTATACAAATTTATGGCACTAGTGTTATCACACATGATAGGTTTATGTTCAAATGATAGGTGATAATCACTAAGAGTTTGCTTCATCCATAGCACTTGGGTACAACAACTTGCGGCAGAGATATATTCAGCTTCGGCGGTTGATAATACAACGGAATTTTGTTTCTTGCTAAACCATGACACAAGTGGAAAGCAAAGGAAATGACAAGTTCCTCTAATACTTTCACGATCGATTTAGCAACCAGCTCAATTAGTATCCGAATAGCTAAGAAGATCAATATGAGTTCCCTTTGGATACCAAAGCCCTAAGGTTCAAGTTCCACTAAGATATCTAAAAATTCATTTTACGGCACTAAGATGAGATTCTTTAGGGTTTGATTGAAATTTAGCACATAAACACACAATAAAGATAATATCGGATCTGCTAGCGGTTAAGTAAAGAATGGATCTGATCATATATCGATATTTTGTGACATCAATGGAAGTACATTGATCATTCTTATCCAATTTTACGGATGTACTCATTGGAGTGTTCATAGGCTTCAAGTCATCCATTTCGAGCCTTTTGAGCATGTCCAATATATA
>CAIGRK010304904.1:0-14220 GCA_903798315.1 Fraxinus greggii | reverse complement strand
TAATTGAATCATATAATTCATCTATAGCTCGGAGGACATCGTCAAAACAAATGGGTAAGAATGTCAAGGGCCACAGCTTTGCCTAAACCCCTTGATCCTATCGCAGCCGTAGTTTGTATATATTAGTTCAAGTTTCAGTTGTACTTTTCATTCCATGTAATAGTTATTTCAATTGTAAAATAACTCTAATATTGGTAAACGTTTAATATGATTCTTCGTTATTTAAACGTCTACTAGTATCACTTAGGTTTTTGTTCCGAATGCTATTATAGGGAGTTTTAGTCTTTCAAACAATCTTTCAAAATTTCTAGTATTCGCCCCCTACACTAGTCAATTGTAATTTCCTGATTTCATCAATTGTAATTTCTTGCTTTCAGTAATCAATGNTGTACTTTTCATTCCATGTAATAGTTATTTCAATTGTAAAATAACTCTAATATTGGTAAACGTTTAATATGATTCTTCGTTATTTAAACGTCTACTAGTATCACTTAGGTTTTTGTTCCGAATGCTATTATAGGGAGTTTTAGTCTTTCAAACAATCTTTCAAAATTTCTAGTATTCGCCCCCTACACTAGTCAATTGTAATTTCCTGATTTCATCAATTGTAATTTCTTACTTTCAGTAATCAATGATCAATTTTCTTTCAATTGGTCTCAATTTAATGTTGAAAGCTTTCTACAATTTGTAAATAATAATTTTTAGTCTCGAAACGACCGAGAAATGGCGGAAGATAGTCTAGCGGAACAGACTACTGCTGCACGGTGTCCCTTTCTGTACTAAGAAGAAAGACACCCCTTGAAACCGCGCATCTATTTCTACTAAAAATTTAATTTTAATCCCCCACCTAACAAGGCTAAATATGAAATTTTCCCAATGTGTTTTATGCCGTGTGGCCCATTTAGGTCAATTTCTCCCACAGGTTTAGAGAGGCACAAGTTTACAGCAGGCCCATATCACCACCATTACTTCATTTATTTTTTTAAATGTTCTTAATCACATCTTTTTCCCTTTGTTTGATACAAATTAAAATTTAGATTTTTATCAAATTCAAAATTAATAATTAATTTTAATAATATATTTATGAAATTCACAACTTTTTAACCACACATTATATCAACTTTTATCAAAATCTATTAAATTTTTTATTTTAATCACTACCAAACAAGAGTTTAAATTCATAGAGTGATCAAAGTCTAACAATTCAACGTCATCATTTTGCATAATACAAGGGTATAAGTCCGTCTTCAATGTCTTCGAGATTGTGAAACAATAATAATAATTAAAAAACAAAGGGAATAAAAGAATTTCTTTCCATATGTTTAACATTTGTACCATTTCTTAACTTATGGCTAGTCATAAGAATAATATTTTAATTTCACGTTTTAAATACAATTACATAGACACTTTTCAAGCAATTGACTCTCTAGAGTTGTATATAAAAACATATGGAATAGAGTTATTATTTAACCTAGAGTTTTTCCACATTAATTCGTGTTATTCTATAATTTTATTTGTTCGTTTTTCTTGACATTTTGCAAAGGAACACGACGATGTAAATTTGAAAATCTACTCGATACCGTCTTCAATATATTTTTTGGGTTTATAAAATATATCATCGCTCTTCTAATCTGAGAATTTTTTTCAAATAAAAATGTATTTTTGATTAACTATTTACTTCTTTAAAGAATGTGTAGTACCAATGCATCTAATGGATAAGTTGTCAATATTTAAATATTTAATCGTCAATGTGAAACGACACTCCAACGTGGATCTTTGAAATTACACTCAAATTTGAAAAAAATAGTATTCAATTCAAAAGCAAAGTTTGCTGGAATTATTAATTAAAAAATGCTTTCCGTTCAAAGAAAGTTGGCAAAATGTGTTTAGGCATATATTTAATTGATTAAAAAGTAGATTAATGGTCCACCAAACCAAATTGGATTTAACAAATGGTCGTTGGTGGAATATGCCGTTGAATGTGCACAAGCCAACAGCAGCCTTTTTAGACTAAACTTAGGTATAGCCCAGCCTTTATTGCAATAAAAAAATCACAATATTGTACGTACCAATATGTACATGATATTTACCATTTTACTTTGAAGTAATAAAAATCAAATCACTTTTTAACATGTTATCTTGCTATTCAATGCAACTCCAAAACTTATCCGATGACGTTCGGTGATAGTGAATTCTACTAATTCATTATTCGAAAAATTAAAATAGTAAGGTCAACCGTCACTTTAATAGGTGCTGAACTCCTATAATCATAAAAAGTCTTTTCCAGAATTATTATGAAATAGGGACGTGTGACTCTACTGATTTATTGTTCGATGAATCAAAATAGTGGGTTCAACCACCACTTAAACTGATGCTAAGCACTTGTAATCTTACCTAGAATTCTTTGGAGTTATCATATATCTTTCACTATATAAAAGTAATAAAAATCATATAAAATTTCAATACATTATTCCAATATTCAATGCAATCCAAAACTTATGTAGAAATATTAGGCGATAATAAACCTTATTGATTTATTGGTCGATAAAATCAAAAAGGTGGGATCATTTGTTACTTAGACGGGAGAGCCTAATATCTTTCGCTATATAAATAAAATTTCAACACATTATCTCTATACTTAGTGCACTCAAAAATTTATCCGACAATGGTAGGTGAGTATGGATCCTACTAATTTATTGTTCGATGAATCAAATAGTGGGCCAACCGTTACTTGGACTAGTGCTAGGCTCAAAATTTTATATGATAATGTTAGCTGTTAGTAGACTTTATCGATTTATTGTTCGATTAATCAAAATAGCAAGGTCAACCACCACTTAGCTGGGTGCTAAAGCTCTTGTAATCCTACATAGAATTCTCAAAACTTTTCATGATGTATTTAACACAAAATTCAACGTCAGTGACTAATATCCTTCACCATATAAATGGTAAAAAATAAAATAAAACTTTCTTGACATTATGCACTCCAAAACTCATCCAATAACAGTGAACCTATTGGTGCTAAACTCTAGTAATCTGACATGGCATAGTACTTCTTATCTTTCACCATGTAAAAAGAAATAAAATTAACTTCCACATTTAATGCACTCCAAAACTTACATGATAATATTAGATAAATAGTGGACTTCATCGGTTCATTATTCGGTGAATCAAAAATAGTGGAGTCAACTGCAACCTAATTTGGTACTAAACTCGAGTAATCCTACATAGCATTCTTCAAACCAAATTTTATACGATCATATTAGGTAATAGTGGATTTCATCGATTCATTATTCGGTGAATCAAAATAGTGGAGTCAACCGCAACCTAAATTGGTACTAAACTCTAATAATCCTACATACCATACTTCAAACTAATCATGATATATTATATGTAAAATAGAATCGAAGTTCCTAATATCTTTTCACCCCGTAAAAGTAGTAAAAATCAAATAAAATTTTAATGCATTATCTCGACATTCACTGACTTCAAAATTTTTCGGTAATATTACGTGACAATAAATCTTACCTGTTCATTTTTGAACTAATCAAAATAGCACAGTTAACCTGTCACCTAAACTAGTGCTGAACTCCGATAATCCTACATAGCTTTCTCCGTATTTGTTGCTTAGTAATGGTTTGATAAAACTTCGTTAAAATTTCATAACTTTTAATATGGTCAAACTTAAATTTTAATTACATATTCTATTAAATTTATAATTTTTATCAGCTTTTTAATTACGATTTTATAATTTTATTGAAATCCAATAATTTTTATTTTATTTTTTTTATCAGAATCGGGATGCCAACTATGGACAGTAGTAGTGTATGTTAATTTTGCCAAATTAGAGGGATGTTCGACAAACGAAGTTTTTGTCTCGACGTGCACAATTAATTCCCTTTGTTTGACCTTTGAATGCATCCAAATTCCAATCTTATCCCATTCCGTTACACATTTAAAATATTTAAATTCCAATTATACCCCCCTCTATCTTTTTACCCTTCTTGCATTAAAATCCCCTCTAGAATCCTCTACCGATTACTGTCCCTATCACAAAAAGCTAAAGGTCAAAGGTGACATTTCATATTCGGTCTAGTTGGTTCAATTCAACTAGACGTTACTTAAATTCGCCCAACGCTCCACCAAACTCCGGATAAACGCATTCCGCCTCCTGCCACGTCGACTGATGATGTCACGAATGACGCCGGGTCAGCTTCTCCGAAATGTGGATGGCCCCACCAAGTTAATATTCCTGTTATAATATGCTGTTTCGGGCACAGGAGAACTAACCAATGGGAATAATCGGCACGTGGTAAAATTACAAAAAAATTGTGTGGATTTTGACTGGGGTCCACGGTTATCTGATCGGACGGCTAGAGAGAAGAAACGCAGATAACAAGTGAAGCAGACACGTCGTTGATTCTGTAAATAGCGCGTGACAGATAAACACAAGTATTCCAGCTGGCGCCACTAGGTTTCTGCTGACCGACCTTATCCTATTGTATTTTTTAATTTCTCTTTTTCAATTTTTCCGGTTAAATTTGTGTTCTTGTCTAACCAAAAGCATTTGAAAGAGAAAGAATTGAGAGAAAGAGAGAGAGGCTGAACCCTATATTTCTCTCTGACCGAAAGTAGAGTTTCTGGATTTTGATCATCAGATCCTAAGAAAAGATATACAAGAATTCAATCCTGGTATACAGAGGTTAGTGTTTTTTTTTTCCATGTTAAATTTTATAAAAAGTTGATTTCTTGTGTCCAATCTGGTTAAATACTACATGCAAGTGTAGTTTTGAAATATAGGGATAATGTTGATGCAAGTTTTTTGCTAACGATTGGATTCTTTTACTGCATTCAATATGTGGGTTTCTGTTTTATTATATTGATATAATGTTTTTGATATGTTTTCTGAACTGTTAACCGATGTAATGATTTTGATATGTTTTTTTTTTGGGGGATGCAACAACATTTCAGATCTCTCTTATTTTTTTTTTGCTTGCTTGCACTTTAGAAAAGCAATCTTGGGTCATTTCGGATATTAAGGAGAATAATTGGAATTGATCTCGGGGATTGAGTCTGCTTTGATTTTAATCTGAGAAGAGCTATTTTGTGACTGGTTGTTTGTTTTATGATTTGTAGGTTTTGTTGGGGAGTTCTGCTTGAATAAATCTTGTAAAGATGATGTCTAGGTCGTATACCAATTTATTGGATCTAGCATCTGGGAATTTCCCAGCGATGGGGCGCGAAAGGAGGCTCCTTCCTCGTGTAATGACTGTTCCAGGGGTCATTTCCGAGCTTGATGATGATCAAGCTAATAGTGTTTCATCGGATGCGCCATCGTCTATTGTTGCAGATCGAGTAATTATAGTTGCAAATCAGCTTCCAGTGAAGGCTAAGCGTAGGCCCGATAATAAAGGGTGGAGTTTTAGCTGGGATGAGGATTCATTGTTGTTGCACATTAAAGATGGTTTTCCAGACGATATGGAGGTTATTTATGTGGGGTCCTTGAGGGTTGAGGTTGATTCAAGTGAACAAGACGATGTTGCCCAGTTACTGTTGGACAGGTTTAAGTGTGTTCCAGCTTTTCTCCCACCAGACATTCTGTCCAAGTATTATCATGGGTTCTGCAAGCAGCATTTGTGGCCACTATTCCATTATATGCTTCCATACTCAGCAAGCCATGGAGGTCGATATGATCGGTCATGGTGGGAAGCATATGTTGCTGCAAATAAGATTTTCTCACAGAAGGTGATTGAAGTAATAAATCCAGATGATGATTATGTATGGATTCACGATTATCATTTAATGGTTTTGCCTACCTTCTTGAGGAGGCGCTTCAACCGGTTAAGAATGGGATTTTTCCTTCACAGTCCTTTTCCTTCATCGGAGATATACAGGACTCTACCAGTGAGAGAAGAGATTCTAAAGGCATTACTGAATTCTGACCTAATTGGTTTCCACACCTTTGATTATGCAAGGCATTTCCTGTCTTGTTGCAGCCGTATTCTGGGTTTAGAGTATCAGTCAAAGAGGGGATATATTGGGGTAGAATACTTTGGGAGGACAGTTGGAATAAAAATCATGCCTGTTGGAATTCACATGGGGCAGATTGAATCTGCGCTTAAGC
This sequence comes from Fraxinus greggii, assembly GCA_903798315.1. Taxonomy (NCBI): domain Eukaryota; kingdom Viridiplantae; phylum Streptophyta; class Magnoliopsida; order Lamiales; family Oleaceae; genus Fraxinus; species Fraxinus greggii. Next base: position 8,099 of record CAIGRK010304904.1, on the reverse strand, counting down.
ATGCTGATAAAGACTGGATAGTTGGAGAGCTGCAGCAGCAGTTTGAAGGAAAAACAGTGTTACTTGGAGTTGATGACATGGATATATTCAAAGGTGTGGATTTAAAACTTTTGGCAATGGAACAAATGTTGAAGCAGCATCCAAAGTGGCAAGGAAGGGCAGTGTTAGTACAGATTGCAAATCCAGCCCGAGGAAAGGGAAAGGATCTTGAAGAAATACAAGCAGAAATAGAAGCAAGCTGCAAAAGGATCAACGAAACTTTTAGGCAGCCTGGTTATGAACCTATTGTTTTTATCAACAGACCGGTGTCTCTTAGCGAACGAGCAGCATATTACACTATTGCAGAATGTGTTGTGGTTACAGCTGTAAGGGATGGAATGAACCTTACTCCGTATGAATACATTGTGAGCAGGCATGGAATCCCTGGAAATGAATCTAGTTCAGATTCAAATGCTCCAAAGAAGAGCATGCTTGTGGTATCTGAGTTTATTGGCTGCTCCCCTTCACTTAGTGGGGCCATCCGAGTCAACCCGTGGAACATTGAAACAACTGCAGAAGCATTGAATGAGGCAATTTCAATGGCTGATACTGAGAAGCAGCTGCGACATGAGAAGCACTACAAGTATGTTAGTACACATGATGTAGCATATTGGTCAAGAAGCTTCTTCCAGGATTTAGAGAGAACTTGCAAAGACCATTTTAGGCGACGCTGCTGGGGAATTGGTTTGAGTTTTGGTTTTAGGGTTGTTGCCCTTGATCCTAATTTCAGAAAGCTGTCCATTGATGCCATCGTCTCTGCTTATTTGAACGCCAAAAATCGGGCAATACTTTTAGATTATGATGGTACTGTCATGCCCCAAACATCCATCAATAAGAATCCTAGCCAGGATGTGATCTCAATTATCAACAGACTTTGTGATGATGTCAAAAACACAGTGTTCATTGTCAGTGGACGAGGAAAGGATAGTTTAGGCAAGTGGTTTTCTCCATGCAATAAACTGGGTATTGCTGCCGAACATGGATACTTTCTAAGGTGCACCTTCTTCTCCATACTTGCATGTTTTTTCGTGTTCTGCATGTTTTCTATTACATTTTTAAGTGTAGTTCTGCTTGTCTGCTATTATGTACCTGTTTTCCATGTTACTTTTGGCTAATTACCTAAGATTTTAGGCGGAATGCGGATGAGGAATGGGAAACTTGTGGGCAGAGCACTGATTTTGGATGGATGCACATGGCCGAGCCTGTAATGAAATTATATACAGAAGCTACTGATGGTTCCTATATTGAAGTAAAAGAGAGTGCACTTGTTTGGCATCATCAAGATGCGGATCCTGGTTTTGGATCTAGTCAAGCAAAGGAAATGTTAGACCACCTTGAAAGCGTGCTAGCTAATGAACCTGTTACTGCTAAAAGTGGTCAATTCATTGTTGAAGTGAAACCCCAGGTATGTCATCTTTTAATACATCAATTTTCTTGATGCTTTCTTGTAAGAGACTGTTATGGATATCTTTCTTTACAATGTTACATTGCAGATAAAAAATGTGAATAGTGACTTTTGGGTTTCCTGGAAGGAATATAGTTTAACTGAGCATGCTTCAAGCAAAATATTAAAGTTGTCCTTGTCATTTTCCATTGGTATATAAATTAGAACTGCCTCTTTTGTTGCTTCGTGTGTCTGCCTATTAAATTATCTCGCTAGAACGGAATGGGAAAGGATATCTATGATATGATTGAATAACAAAATTGAGCTGCATTATTAGAAGTGTAATTATGTGGTCTCTTTATGTAATACTTTCGATGCAAGCTCTATTTTAAAATTGACATAAATAAAGCAGGGAAATATTGGAGTTTCCTGCATAAGTGGCTTCCAGTCGCTGGGAATTGTCTCAAAAATTGATACCTTTCAGGAACAAATTTACCTTCATCGTACCTTTTCCATTTGTGCATAGTTGTTGGTCTTATTACATTAGCTTTGAAAATGATGTGATAATGTTCTCTTGATGGTACGTGATGGTAATTGGTCTGAAATGCTCTCATCAGATTACTTTCACTTTTGAGAGGAAGGATCTTGTAATGAACCACAGTAGGGATTGTGTTCATTAGAACAATGGAACGACTTTGACACCTATCATGTGTATGTTAATGTGGAAGAAGACACAGAAGGTTGACATATCCAGGATTACATCTAACGTGTCATCTCTCTAAAACTAACAAAATTTGATCGTGACGGAAATTTAATTATATCCTTTTAAGTTTCTAATAATACTTGCATTTTTAAATCGAAAGGGGTTTCTTTCTATAGTTTTTATCTTTTTGAATAGGAGTTATTTGAAAAACCACATTTACAACAACAGAAATTGTCAACCTGGTGTAATTTTTTACCGACCATATTGCATTGTCCTATATCTTCATATGCAAATTTCTACCCAGATCGGTTTTTCACTCGAAGGCTCAATCACTCTCCTTGGCAGTTTTGAGCTACCATTTTAGTGTAATAGAATGAATTGTTCTTGTCCTTGACTTGTTTCTATTCTCTTCATTAAGCTATAATTTTATTTTATTTTATTTTCTTTCAAGTGTTGTCCAAATATTACAGGTTCATTAAAAGCAGGGGATGTCACCTCTCTCAAGAGTAATAACTAATAAGGACCGAAATGTAGCATTCTTTTCACCTAAAAAGATTTATTGATGTCACCGATTTAGCAATCTTTAAGTCATAAAATTTGCAGTTCTTTTTGTGATTTAAGGTCAACGGATCTTCAACTAATTCGTCTCAACTATTTCAGGGCGTTAGTAAAGGTCTGGTTGCAGAGAAGATCTTTACATCGATGGCTGAAAATGGGCAGCAGGCCGATTTTGTGCTTTGCATTGGCGACGATCGATCCGATGAGGATATGTTTGAAAAGATCGGAAATGCAATAGACAGTGGTGTCCTTTCTTTCAATACTTCAGTTTTTGCCTGCACTGTTGGGCAGAAGCCGAGTAAAGCAAAGTACTATGTGGACGACACAACAGAGGTCATAAACATGCTTCAATTTCTTGCCGAAGCCTCCGACCCTTCACCTGCAGAAGATGCTTCAGGAATACCCAATTAGGATTGATTCAGGGATGATGTCTTTTTCTCCATCCACTTCAGGTCTCATCAAGATCCATTCATTTTGAGTTTGAAGTGGGGGACAATGGGAACGATATTGTACAGCTTTCTGTGTGACGAGCTCTTTGGACTAGAGGAAGTTAGAATTTAGTGCAACGGATGGTGGAAACTTGTGGCAAGTGGCTTTTTGGTTTTTTATCGGGATTCCTACTTTCATTGGGTTCGCCATTTTTATGAAGTTTGAAGCTGCAATTTATGGCTGCAATATGAAGGTTAGAATGCTCCTGAAGGTTATTTCATTAGTCTATTGTACAGAGTATATTTACCTATTCGATTCTCTTTATTTCTTTTTTGTTTTTTCCCATTTTTTGGAGGTTAAAAGACTTGTCTACCTTTTGCTGCACCAATTTGTTTGATAATTATAGTAGTAATTGTAAATATTTATAGAAGCAAACCTTTTTTTCTACTCTTCTCCACGCTGAGATATCTGTATTAGCATGTCCACACGAGGTTCAGATCGGAAATTAGGAGGGAGATATAGAGAATTAATTAAAAAATCTGGGTTTAAAATTTCGCATGTTGCTACTAAACTATTTCTTTTTACAATGAGAAGTTGTTTGGTAGAACTGCAACATGCAGTCTATCTTGGCTTGAGTTTGACCCTCAAAACTCCCAACAGGACTCGGGTTATTGAGTTCATGAGCTATTAAAGTCAGTCATGATCATGTCAGCTTGTGCTGGAGATGTAGACGACCAGAACGAGAAGTCGAAGCTCGCTCTTTAGACACGAGGATATAAGAAGAGCTCGGAGCAATGGAAGTTAGTAAATGTTAGGATTGTTATATGTGGGTTCATCTCAACATGGACCTGGAGGTGCCTCAATTACCATTAGCTAGCTTCACTAGTGTATGGATTATGACACGAGAGTCATCGTATGTTCAACAATTGAACTTAAGAGAGGCAACAAAGGGAGTCATCATTTGTAATATATTCTTTAGAGGGTTGCTAAGTCGAAAGAAATAGACATGTTAATGACTCGACTCTCCAAACAAAGCTTTTGGGTGTCGTCTTAGATTCAGATTTCGATTTATACACATTGCAGAAGGGATTTCACATTAGTTGCATGGGTCAACATGATGTCAATTGGATTGGCCGATAAAACAAAATAGTCTCTTCTCAAGCTTGAGTTCGATCAACTAAGCTGACCTATTTTGCTTCTTATATGTGAAGTGGTGTGTACTCTAAACCATAGTCAAATCTTCTTCACCAATCTCTCTTGCACTCATTCCATCTTGTTCCGATAGAGGACTTCATTGTTAGAAGAGCAAACCATCGTCATACTTTTTTGAGCTGGTGACATTTGCATCAACGGCATTTTTCAACGGGCAGAGGATTTCTAGTGGACAGGGCGGTGGTCGAGATTCTATTGACTACTCATTGACAGATTTTGAGGTAATAAGTTGGGTTGAATAAAATAACCAAGTTTCATATCTAGTATGTGATAGTCGCAAGAAACGAAAAGTTCATTTACACTGGAGAAGTTGTAGAAAAGACAATCTACATCACTATAATTATATATACATATTAAGGATTTCATACAACGTGCTGGCTTGATCTGTATTTCCTTCTTGGGATGACTTTGACAAAACAAATTCGGAGTTCCAGAATTTATCGAATATAATTTTCTCCAAAATGGGTCCTCAATTCTCATCTCTTTGAACTACAAAGAAAAAATGGCCCCACAATCCGCTCATTTAGCTTTTTCTCCGCACCTTCGGCCTTTTTCTGTGTGAAAATCCAGTTCATGTCCCGCCTCAATTCCTGTCGTTGTGGGTCCAAATGCTTCTTAATGGTACTGCTGTTCTTGCACTTGTATCGTATTGAATACGACAACTGCATTTTTGGTAGACTAACCAACTTGCTGATTCTATCAAAAAGTGTGTCGTTCAATAGATTTCCAACATCCCTGTATATCACATTTTCTTAACAGAAGAAAAGTCTTTAAGATAAGCTCCACACATTTTACCTTGGAATTTTTAAGAAGTGACTTGCTTAGGTATCAAAAATGTATTGGACGATAGTCGGGAACATATGCATTCGAGACACTGGATCTCAACTCATTAAACATAGCAGGAGACTTGTATATGTATGTATATGTATATGTTTTTGTATATAATACAAGAAGAGAGTGTGGTTTCCACGCGCTGCCATCACTTCCACCAGTTTACCACCTTTTATACAACAATGTAACTGGGTAATAATATATCCGTTTTAACATCCAGGAGTTGTGTCAAATTCTGTAAAGAACTACTGACACTAACTTCTGGGTGGAGTTTTGTTTGGAGATAAGTATACCTGGCTTTGCACCACCGTCTGGCCAACCTTGAATCCCGGAACCACCGTGAATGCCACCCAAAAATCACGCTCGGCCGCCACGAAAATGTCGTCCGTTATACTTTCCATGTACACTTCGGAAAATCTGGAACTTCTTTTCACTTGAAATATGCTGACTTCTTGATCAAGTGAGAATGCCAAACAATGTAAAAGCCAAACTCTCCTTCCCATCTCTGCAAAGGCCCTGAATAATTCAGTTTCTGGGAACTCGCCGGAATTAATCATTTTCCTTTGATTCAAATTCCCTGCAAATGAAAATTCCATTTTGGGATGTACTAAATGAAGGTACTTTGCTTTCAAGAATTTCCCAAACAACGAAATTGGATTCTGCCCTATAAACTGAATTACACTCATTGATCTCAATTTCTTGAACTGTTCAAAGAAGAAAATTTGACGCTGATCCGTGTCATTAGGCAACGACTGATGCTCATTTTGTATGGAAAAAAATGGTTCATTGAAGCCACTGAAAATTTCTCTGCAAACAAAGGATTCAAAGGCGAAACCTTTATGATCCCTCTTGCTGAAAGTGATTTCTGACTGTATTGCATTTGCTGCAGCATCAATATCCCAATTTGCAGAGACCATATTCCTAATCAACAACTTGACGAAATTGCGTATGGATCTCAATGCATAGTGAAAAACCATGATAAAGACTTTAGGATTTGAATCAGAGAATTTGATATTGTCAAGAATGGAAAAAGATCCACTTGCATTGAGTTTTATCTCGAGGGACTTGTTGTTCTGAACAATTTCCTGCAACTGATCTTGTAGTAAAGAAATTTGGGGGTCTTTTCTTTCCATCTCCCCCTGCATTTTTTTCATGGTGATCTCATAAGTCTTCATTAGAGACTGCTGTTCTTGAATTTCTGCTAGCATTAACGTCACATGGGGCGGAGAAGAATCGATCTGTTTCTTCAAGAATCTGTGCTTGAGCTCTGAAAGTGCTTTTAATTCATCAACCACAGCTTGATCTGCAGATTGCACAGCCTCATTGTTGTACGGAAACTGAGCCATTTGTAGCTCAGCATAAGCTGCTTTAACAGCAGAAATGGTAGCAAAAAGCTTGGCGACGAAGGCTTCAACAGCGGCTCGGTTCTTAGATTCTTTTGCTTCTTCTTCGAGATTTTCTTTCTCAAACTGTTGGGATTCACAGCATTTGAGTTTTTCTTGAGGAATGAAGAGGCAAAATCCAGGGTTTGAGAGATTTTTCTTTGCTGATTTTAAGTGAATTACTTTCTGAAATGTCTTGGCAATTTTGCTTTTTGATGAAGCTGGACATGGCACGGTAGAATCCATTTCAACTCAACAATTTTGTTGATCAGAGCCTGAAATCAAAATCCTTTCGGTGACAAAAGAATTGGTTATATCTTAGAAGTAGAAAAGGGCTATGGCGGAATTGATGGGAGTAAAGTGACATCTAAAGCGCGGGAAAAGAAAAGCAAAGTCCCTTCTCTTCACCCACACTAATAGTGATATAGATATGATTAATACGGGATGAACAAAATACTCCTCCTCCTTTCTGTTGAATAATTCTCGATCTCGAACACATTTAGGATTTTTTTATTTGTGTTTTAAATTTAAATTATATTTAAAAATAAATAAGTATTTTAACGATAAATGAATATATTATAATTTTCTTCCCGCTCCACAAAAATTCCCGGAATTTGGAGTTTGATCTAAGGGTTCGTTTGATAAGCAAATGTGGAAATGAATTCCAATTTCATGTTAGTTGAAAAATAAAAATCCAGCAAACCAATAGAAATTCATTTTCCATGAAAATACAATTTAAAGTGATTGTACCTTGAAATTCGATTTCCATTTCCACATTGTAATCAAACGGTCAAAGTGAAATTCGTTTTTCATGGAATTCGTTACAATCAACCAGAGCCTAACATTTGCTAGGGATTTGAATGGAAATTAGATAATAAAATTAAGAAATAAATGTGTAAATAATTAAGCATGAATTAGTACAAAATCAGCACAAATCTCATCTTTATTCTTTCTTTCTTTCTTTGTATATCATATTTATTTATTTATTTTAATTTGCTGACGGTGATGTATATATTTTTTTCAATTTGAAATCTTTATTCGATTGCTTAAAAAATCAATGGGTGGGATCCACTTTATAAAGCCATAAAATTCCAAAAAAAATAAATAAAAAACAAAAAGAATTATTGACTCTAAATAATTAAGGAACATAGTGCATGGCATAGGACGAGGAATCCAAGGTTATAATACATACACTGGCGACAACTATATTTGATTTATAAACGAAAAGAAAAAAAATGTAAATAAAATAATGCTAGTAAAATATTCAATTATACTTCGACTCGTTTAGCAGGTGAAACCGATAAAATCGAACATGAAAACTAATAAATTTGATCTCGTGCATTTCTTCTCTCGTATTAATGTATAACTAGACTAGGTTAATCACGATAGGGTGAATTGATTTTGAATATCGAAGAGTATTAATTAAAATTCTATTCACTAATTATTTAATTAATTAAGTTGATTTTCAATTATGAAAAGATAATCCTAGAAACATAAATAATTGCAAATTATTGTCATGCGTATTGAAGGGCAAGCCAGCCATGTTAATGGTCTGAACATC
>CAIGRK010304861.1:0-11580 GCA_903798315.1 Fraxinus greggii | reverse complement strand
AAAACCAAAATAATAGCCCATTACCCTATTAAACTACAACCCATTAATCAGGCCCATTATATAAATCCAGTTCATCTATAACCACACAATACAAATATATCCACAGGCCAAATAACCTCTCCCTAAGTCCAATAGCCAAACCCGACCCACATATCAAATGAACCCAATCCAGTAAACCTACCTATTGACCTAGCCCATATCCCTATCTTCATCTTCTCCAAACTGAATTCCATTCAACACCGTCGGCACCTTGCTTGCCGCTGAAATCGAAAATCAAAACAGAATTCCGTCAATCATCACCAGACAAATCGACAGTCATAAACCACCGGTCAATACCCATAACCCACTAACCAGAAAAATCCCAACTCCAAACCCTACTACAAATCGGCGCCACACTCTGCCTACTACACACTACCCGTACACCTTACTACTACTCGTCGCGCCGCCGCCGCCACGAGGAATTCACAATCCGTATCGCCACCGTCCGCACAGCCAACAATTTCCATCCACCACATATCACGGCCATCTACTACCGTACACAGAATCTAAAACCGACCACGAATGCAGCTTTGCCAAAACCCAGTAAACCGCTACCCTTTCCAGCTTTCAACCGACCGGTCGCTACCCCTTAGCCACCACCAGTTTAGGAAACCTCGAATTGGCTTCTACCCTTTTGTTTCTGCCTCTGTTTGGGTTCCTATTCCGCTTGTCCATACCCATGTTTTAGCTTCAACTTGAGTCACAAGAGCTCCAACCGTACCAAACCTGTCACCAGCTCTATTCAGTCCACCTGCGTCGTCATCTCTGATATTTCCATATAACCACCACCCACGCAGGCAGTCCAATCAAAAAGTAAATCAACCAATATAAAACGAACATAGACAATGATATCTAATCAAAAACAAGAAAATTTGACCGGACGACCGCACGAGGCCGCTCGCGGGAGAATACAAGTTTGCAAGTTTAACTCAAAAATGGAATTAAAATGGCTGTGATACCATCTCAAATATACTCAATAAAAGACTCGATTCCCTCTATGTGAAAGGTTCTCTCATTATATAGAAACCAAAATAACAACTAAATATGGTAGCAATCAATTACAATATTAATTAATGGTAAAAACAATCTATCTATAATAGTCGTAATTTGGACGATCACCGAAATCTTATTCAATCTTCGACGATTTTTGTAATCTTATTCAATCTTATTGACACTGAAGGTCATAAATTCAGGAGAGGAAGAATGTTTATCTTCTAAATCTCGAGTATCAAAGGAGAAAAGACATCTTCTAAATAGCCAAGAAATATAAGGAGTTGCAGTTTTCTCATGTTATATTAGTCAATTTAAACTCTATTATCGATCCATAGCTAATAGGGAATGAGGCCACAAAAATGGTGATTTAGCTCACAGAAATGAAGGTGGTGAACATACTTCATGGCTTTTGTTTAACAAGGTAGTAAGTCCATTTGCATAAGCTGACTGATGGAAGTTTATTAGAAACGGTGACAAATGGCTTCTTTTTTAAGAAATGATAGGTCCAACCTGCCAAATTTAAACCAGTGACCTAAGGAGAGAATTGTAAGCATCTTCCGTCAACTTCTTTCAAAAATGTCTTTGGGTCTTTCTATGTCTATCTCCATGAGGTCAACTAGTCAGTGTGGGATACAAATGTGAGGGATCTGCAACAATATCTGAACCTTCATTTTTTTTTTTTGACGGAAAGCCATTCTGCAAAAACTGAAGATTAATAAGTATTCCCTCTTCCTTCAATTTGTAAAGATATATGAAACTCGTCCAGTTTTCTTTGATACGTCATTTTTTCTATATTGAACTGTATTTACTGACACTATGCCAACTTAAATTTGTTATATTTTCTACCAGTGCCTATATGGTGGGCATGTAAATGGGAGACAAGCAACCACTCCTCCTAGTTTACCAGCTGATGATGAAGGGGGGACCAGGTATGATAAATATGCAAGGACTTGAAAGTAGCAAGGCTGATGCTTTGGACCAGGTATGATAAATATGCAAGGACTTGAAAGAAGTCGAGGCTGATGCTTACTTCACGAGAAAATGGAGCATATTTCCCATGGATCATGAGTACCAAATTCTGTCAGTAGGTTACTGCAAGATAATGGTCGTAACCAAGATTAATAGTTGGCTGGTTGCGCACTATCACTTACAACTCTTGGAAAGTTCTCATTTATCAAAACAGCAAAAACATGAGAAAGGAGGGTAAGGTATCGTACCTAATACATAAAGCACTTACATCAATAGAGAACAGAACAGGTGAACCGTGCATAAAAAGTGCATACCATTTAGCCAAAGAGAAGAAGTATGAAAAAGAGAACTACTGAAAGATGACTTCAATTATAAGTTCACTATAATGTACGAGATCATCGCTGATAACATGATTGTAAAGTAGGTGAAATTTGCAACTTAAAAATTATACATGCGGAATATGGTAATCCTTAACAGATAACTTCCTTGCAAGCTCAAGTTGTAAAGTTGAAAAGTAATTTAACTGCCAAGAGAGGAAAGCAGCACTTATCTAATGTTAGATTGTAAATTAACAGCAGAACCACAAGTCATGTTAAAAGTTCTCTTACTGTACCTGTTGCCAATCAGTGGATATGGAATTACATTAAATGATGAATGATTGTTTCAAACAAAATGCTCATCAAGCATCATAAAAAGGCCACTTGACCCTGAGAAACAAGAAAACCCCATAAAGAACTTGCAAAATGGAAAACATGCAAACTAGCACTATGATAGTTTACGCATAATGTTGCAGATACTCCAGTCTAATACACTAAATTTCCATTTTCTTCAGAAAATCAGGAACTGGTATCATTCCCCTTTCTAGTCTCATCAAACGTCGGTTGTTGGTTGTTTCCATCACCTCTCTGAAAAAGTTAATTCATTGCAGTAACTGAATATGATCATAAAAATCTAAACAACCTCTCCCTATTATTTTTAACTTCTAACGGTTGATGATACTCCCAGCTATGGAGCATTCAGAACCACGGACATGCAAGCATAAGCATTACAGTGTTCCTTCATGTGGAGGAGAGCTACATAATAATAGACATTACCACTCATTACAACAAGGCAATCCATGAAACACGTTCACATGCCCATCTAAATTTAGCCCATATTTGACAACCATACTTTTCAAGCTCTTTTTTCTACGTACTCATTTTTAATCTCACATTCACACAATAAAATATTCTGCAAGTAAACTCAAAACTTTTCCCTACTTTCTAACCACGCGTTCTCCTAAAAATCACTACTCAACTAAAAATCACTATTCAAAACTCTATTTTTGAAAAGTATGGTTGTCAAATAGGGGCTTAGTGTCTAGGTTTAGGTGGATCATTTTATTTTTAAGTAAAACAATCTTGCAGTGTTAGTGGGAGCAAATGAATACCTGATAGAAATATCTGTAACCATAAGGTTAATTGTATAAATTTCACTTCACAGCAAGAAAACTTTGTTCCTAGGATCAAAATGCTAAGGCATGTACCCTTCATTAACTAAGTGCTTAGGAAAAATATAATCCCCACAAAATTGTCTATGCTATCTTAAACTCCTTTTCAGTTGATCCGATTTTACATCTCTCAAACAAATTTGTTTTGCACTTCGGTCATAATATTTCACAAAATTCAGGAATTTCACATTTGAACACAGTAACACTATAGGTCTAGGCAGCAGTCGAATCACTTGAAAACTACTTTGCTACAGCCTAGTTTTCCCCATGCTTCAACAAATTCCACTGCGCCAAGATAGAAATTTAACCAAATTGTTACATATTTTTCAAAAAATGCTGCACAGTGCATGCAAGAAATCGAACTGACCAAGAAAACACAGAAAATGAGCACAACAAATAAGCAAACCATACTCTTCCTAGAAAATTGCACCAACACAAACATGTAGCTTACAAAAAGTCAGTGCCCTTGCTTTAGAATAAAAGTTCCCAATGGGAAGACAAGGGAATGTTTAAATTGATGGCCAAAATTAATGAATAAATGTCAGAGTAACTTCCCAAGAGAGGTAAGTGATCGTGTGAAACAAGCCAATTGCTAATTTTGGTCGCGATCATTATCTTGCTGTAATGTACTGACAGAATTTAGTACTCATGAGTCATGATCCACTTGTTAAAATGTTCTTTCTTTTCCGACATAGTAGAGTAAGTTGAAAATAAGAAAGCTGTACAAGTGCAATGGCAATTTTAACTTTATTATATAAGCGTCAGCCTGAACTACAATCAAGTCCTTCAATATTTAGTATCCCTGGGCCCCACGCGTGGCTGAACCCTTTTCCACATTTAACCGACAGTCAGTGGGACACGTAAACTAACTTTAATAGTTATGTGTGCAGTTTCCTGATATTGTATACACCTCAGATATGGGAAAACCATGCATCCAATCAAGTTCCACATAAATTTCCCTAAAAGAAGAAAGAAAGTTTGAACATCATAACTCATTCCTCAGATCGAATCACCTCTGATTATATTGGATACAAGTAACAAAATATGAGAGTAAAAGACAAAAACACATTCAAAAGAGTTGACAGGAGATTTTAGTAAAGATTGCCTTCAATAGGAGATTAAAAATCAGGTATATCTTTCCTACATACAAAACCATGCAACACATACACATAAATGAATAAAATGCTGTCACTAAAAGATCAAATTATATGGAATCAAACTACTGAAGAAATGGCAAGTAGGCCAAGGCACCAATCATTTGTGAACTTAAAGATAAAAAGTCAGAATAAGACCTGTGCCATGGCTCAAAGTGTACCCCTTGGTCCAAAAATGGATGACAAAATTGAGCTGGAATAATATTCTTGCAAATGCTGTTCTATATTCATTCTAGAAAGTGAAGAGCACTAATATGCTAGCAAACACATACAGGATCGAGGAACGTGATTCATGCGTCGTCCATCCAGTTAAAAATTCATCATGTGCATGAATTAGCAAGTATATCAGGTGCTAACAAGACGCATGATAGTGAAGAATGAAAGTTACAATAAGTTAAGGTGAAAACCTGAAATGCTGGCAGAATCTAAATTGTGATAGTTTTAGGTAGTTGGGTATGATTAAGAGGGGACTTGAAGAAGATATTGTGCATAGAATTAAAGCAGGTTGGATGTAAATGGAGAATTGCTACAGGGGTCCTATTTGAAAAGAAGATATATAAAAGATTAAAATTAATTCTACATGGGCTACTAAAGGACACATCTATAAAATAAATGTGCTATAAATCGGAATATTAAGATGGATGTATGTCATGCTAGAGTGAATAAGAAATGAGAACACACACCACCAAGTGGCGATGGCACCAGTTTTTCAGGAATATGAAGTGAAAGACAACTTGGATGGTAGGGGCATGTCTGGCATAGACTTGGAACAAAAGTGACGTGATGTCAATACAAAAGGTTTAAAGAGGGAGATATATATAAAAATTAACATGTACAGTTACGGTTGCATGAAATCTTCCAATGGAACTAGCAATCAATCGAATCGTATGGAGAAAAAAGATTCACGTAGCCAACCCAAATATTTAGGAAGAGCTTCAGAGCCTAGAATTATCATTTATTTTCTTTCGTTTTCCTAATTGAAGAAATAACTGGAAAATGAAACAACTTCTGTTGTTTTTCGATGTTCTTATCATGAATAAGAATCCAAAACCTAATAATAAAGTACAATGCAGGGTGCCAAAGATCACACAATCAAAGATCACACAATCACTGGTATCAGAGAGAAGGTGTAAATAAGAGAGCAGAAACCTGGCGGAAGTATGCCGTACAAATGAAGAAAAAAAATATAAACATCGCGGATGAATTAGCAGATACTTTAGATGTCAACAAACACGGCACCTGTTTCAAGGAGAGATGGAACTGCTTGCAAGCAATCATTCACCTAGAAGATACTTTAGATATCAACAAACATGGCACCCGTTTCAAGGAGAGATGGAACTGCTTACAAGGAATCATTCACCTGATACTGAAGAAGGAAAAGGGAAATGCTTTTATACATCTTAGTGACCTTGGAAAAAAAGTTAATCCCAGAAATCTGAGCTTCTTTAGTATGGATACTAATGAAAAATGATACTGTTAATGTACGTCTATATTTCATCTCTCCAATACAAATAAATTTCTCCAACCATTGCAATGAATCTAAATTTAGATTTTGCTGATTGTTTCTGTGGAATGACAAATAAATCCCATCTTGGAAAATTCATTCATATCTTGCAGTGAGGAATCTGTATCAATGAATTAACTAAGCCCCAGGTTTAGATGACGCACTAACGCCTGTGTAATAATCGCCAGTCTTAATAGTAGCATCGATATTATTAATCAAATAGCATGGCACAATTTACCATTTAAATTAGTTGCTTGTTGGACATAGCTTCATCAATCACCAACTTAGTCAAATGTAAAAGCCACATTCATAAATGTTTTGAACAGCTTGAAATCCACGCTATCTGCAGTATTTATGCGCCACAAAATAATAGGTTATGGTGAAAAAGGGGCTACAGCTCTCTCACAAAAAACTATCTGAACACCTTGTAGAAGTAACTAAAAATAGCTATCAAGAGGAAGTTCATCATATCATAATGCTCTTCAATTGCATATAAAATGTGAACATCAAAAGATACAAGAAACTCCAAATAGATTCTTAAAAAATTCACGGTTACCCCGACATTCAATTTCTATAGCCGATGAAAACCGGTTTCATATAATCTATTCCGACACAAAATTACATGCAATACATACATTCAACTAATTGATCAATGCGTGAGCTTTTGGGAGTTCGTTGAAGCCGAAGTCAGAGATAACATGTAAAAGAAGTACATAGAATTGTAGTAGAAACAATAGAGTTCACCAAAAGATGACGCTGCCTTGCGCACAGAAAATGGTTCTGATTCACACCATCAACATTAGGATTGCAAATGACGCCACAAACTAATTTGCGCTCGGTGTACTCCACCGACTTCCCCACCTCGTCATTAACGTGCAACACCAACCATGATTAAAACCCAAACCTTGCGTGTAAAGCACTGCACGAATAAAAACCCGAATGATTAAACGGTAAGAGAAAATTGTAAATGTGACAAAAGGAGAGCATAAAATTAGAGAAGAACTCTACTCATTCATTTCATAATAGATTTGAAAATATAAGTACACTAAGCACTGTTTCAAATCCCTAAAACTAAAAATCAATTAAAAAAAACCAACTCTAAAAAAATTTATGAAAGGCGGAAGATAATTCTATGATATTCTGTGGGCTAAAGATGCAAATACACCCACTACAAAGGATCCAAGATAAATTTACAAAACTATCCCTGCAAACAAACAACTCCTTCAAAGAGGCCCTCTCCCTCATTCTCACTTCTTCCCCTTCTTTGCAGGGGCTGCTTTCTTCGCCGGAGATTTCACAGTTCGCTTAGTGCCCTTAGCCGGAGGCTTCTTTGCAGCCGGAGCCTTCCTCACCGTTGGGGCCTTCCTTGTTGCAGGAGCCGCCTTCTTAGGAGTTGCTGTTTTCTTTGTGGGCGCCGGAGCCACCTTCTTCCCTGGAGTTGTCCTTGTTGATGTCCTTGCTGCCTTCGCAAGAGGCTTCTTTTCCGCTTTGGGTTTTTCTGCGGCCTTCCTTTTGGGGGCTGACTTTGACTTAGCCGGTTCAGCCGCCTTAGGCTTTGCAGCTGGCTTGGATTTGGCAGCTGGCTTGGCCTTGGGAGCAGGTTTAGCCTTGGAAGCTGGCTTAGCCTTGGTAGCGGCTGCCTTTGGCTTGGATTTCGCTTTGGAAGGAGGTGCCTTCTTCTCCTTAGTGGTTTTGCTGGCGGCGGCCTTGGGCTTGGCAGCAGGAGCCGACTTCTTCTTAGCAGGAGCAGCAGATTTCGGAACAGACGAACGAGCCGGGGGAAGCTTGTATGAGTTCTTGACCTTAACCAGCTTTCCAGAAGCCACAAGCTTCTTCAAGTGAAACAGCAAAAGCTTCCTAAAGTTAGCCGGTAGATTCTTCTGCTTGTCCTCAACAAATTTCTGAATCGCATATTGACTGGATCCAGTTCTCTCCTTCAACGACACGATCGCCTCTTGAATCATCTGCATGTACACAAAATTCACCAGAATTTCAGATCCCATTTCACAAAATCAAAAAACCGTAAAAATCAATCAAAATTAAATTGTAATTCAATACCTCAAAGTAAGGAGGGTGAGATGGAGAATTGTGTTTTTTGGGTGCAGCAGGTTTCTTCGGCTTGGGTTCTTTCTTGGACTTGGTAGAATTGGCTGGTGGATTCTCTTCCACTGCTGGTTCTGCAGCGGCCGACTCGGGCTCAGGCTCGACGAGGACAACTGGTTCTTCAATGGCAGCCATAGAGAATTATTTCCAGTATCAGAAAACCGGGATTAGGGTTACAAAAATAAAGTGGGATCTTGAGGAAATTGTATAATATGGATGTATTATACTGAATTCCTAGAGAATTTTGAGGGTTGGGGATGAGATTTGAGTAAGAAATGGGGTGGATTTATATAGTAAGCGTTAGAGAGCTATATCCAAATGCTATAACCTGATTGGTAAAGAGGCCCTTGACGCGGATCCAGTCTTTTGCGAAATTTTAAATTTAGGCCGTTGGATTGAGACTTAATCTACAGTTGTGAGCAATAAATTAGTAGGATATGGATTGGAATGCAGCAAAGTTGGCTGTTTTAGGCTACTAAAGGTGTGCTTTTGTGCTTGATTGATGCAGGAATAACTTGAGATACACCTCATAGAATTGAGTGAAATTTTTTTCAGTTTGTAGGAAATTTCATAAGCTTTCTGGAGAGTATTCACTCGAGATCTGCGGATTAGCGGTTTGGGAGATATTGTGTTTCGAAGCTAAAGTGGTCAAGATAACGCTTTTTGCGGAGCATATTGTGCTTTTGGAGAATTTTATGATGATTCTTGGAACCGAATGTTGTTTTTAAGATTGAATATGATAGTAGGTTAACAAACGAGTCTGTACAATCAAGAATTGTATGAATCGGATCACGTTTTGATAGAAAAATATAAGTTAGAATCACGTTGAAGATGAACATATTGGAAATAGTTGAGCATCAAGTTATATTAGGTCATGCAAACATTTTATTTCAAAGATTTGGTTTCAACTAAAACAAATAGGATGCTCTGTGATCACATAAATGTTCGGTAAATGACATCATTAACTACGTAATATGGACGACAAATAGAATGTTTTTACAGGTGTGCACTTTAATTGTACGGTGAACTAGTACGTAAAAGAGAGGTAGTGCACCTTCATCTTAACGTGTGTTATTATTTCTTGGTGATAAAAATTAGTTAAGAATGGATAAAATTAGTGTCGAAATTCCATATAAGCTTAGTTTTTTATGATTAATGACACGGAGTAGAAGACACGTGGAATGTTATTAACATCACGTGCTTTAATTGCATGGTATATCGTTGAATGAAGTGAAGGCATCGTCAATTAATCTCGCCATGTGTTATTATTTATTAATGTTTTGAATTAGTTGATCCCAAGTAGGTTTCTATTCAATTTACATAAATGATTGGTTTATTGTGTGAAATGGTATTTTGTTTTTTGTGAAAAAAGTTGTTAATATCTTTGAATGTATATCTATCCTACTAAATTGAAAATTATACCACATTGACACAACTCACAAACAAATCTTGACATGTTATAGAATTTTTAGTGTTATGCACTACATTCAACTCGGTGTCATAGTAAGACAATTACAAAAGAAATAATCATATTCAACTTTACGGGTACTTATCACCAGTTTAACTCCAGTTAATTGATTAGATATCTTAAATATGAGTTATATCTCTTCGTATGTGATATTCAATCATTTAAGGACACTTAGTGGACGGTTAGACTGGTGCTTGGATCCTGTGAGGCTAAATACCGTTACTCTAACTAAAACTACTACTATTACTACAAACAAGTCTTGGTAAATTCTAAAATGCCACGTGTTACAATTTCATGGTATATTGTTGATTAAAATAAAGGTACTACCAATTAATCTCGCCATATATTATTCTTTCTTAATCTTCATAATTAGTTGATCGTATCAAGACCATTTTTCACAAATGGTTAATTTTGTTATGTTACATGCTATTTTGTTTGTATATTGAAGTTATTTATATCTTTGCAAATGCATCTATCCTATTAAACTGAAAATTATACCAAGCTGGCAATACTTGCTAAAAAATCTTGACATGTTAAAGAACATTTAGTGCTAAGCATTCATGTTATAAACTAGATTCAATTTGTTACCGTAGTAAAAGAATAATTAAAATTACTTACTACTACATACAAGTCTTCATAAATTCTGATACAGCGTGATATAATTGCAGGGTACTCCATTGTGTACAATAAAGGTATCACCGAGTGATTTTTTTTTTCATGTGTTCTTCCTTCTTAATCTCCAAATTAGTTGATAATGAATAAAATTCGTGTTGCTTTTTCATATGAGGCTTGGTTTATTATGCTCTTATTTAACTCTACACGCTCATTTTCAAATCCACATTATTCAAAAAAAAAAAATTTAACATTTCCTCACAAGTTTCTCCTACTTTTTTTTAACTACACATACTTCAAAAAATTCCCTTAACAAGAAATCACTTTCAAACAAGGTTTGTGTATTGTTACCTTTTCGTTTTGTTTATATGGAGAGTTGTATATATCCATCATATCAAATTGAAAATCAGACTGTGTTGACAAAACTAGTAAAACACTTGTCACATTAACATCAATTTGCTGGAAAGCCCTTATGTTGTATACCATGTTCAATTAGTTACTATTGCAAATATTAATTTGCTCAAACAAGTCGTAATAAAATATTTGACGCGTGCTTTAATTGAAATGGTATACAATTGTATGAAACAAAATCATGGTTTGTTAACCTTTTCACATTCTATTCCTTTTTAATGTTTGTTGACACCCAAAAACGAAGTCAGTTAAATGGTCCAAAAAATGAAGTTCAATTGTCCAATTAAGAAGTCTGAGAGAAAAGTCAAGTTAGAAGATTTGAAAGTTAGGTCCGAACAAAACCATATAATGGATCCAAAATGGAATTAGGCAACGGAGGCCCATCATCGCCCAAGCATGCTGAACGCCTAAGACCTGGGCGAACCAATTGTCGCCCAGATCCACGAAACGCCTAAACCTGGGCGTATAGAGCGTTTCGTCATTGTGGTTATCATGACGGTTAAATGGGAGCTATCACTTTCCACGATCCAAGAATCTCAGTTACAAGCGGTTAGATAATGTGAGTAATAGTAGCAGTTAAAAGTGGTAGTTTCTTAACAGGTCACTCATGATAGAGAACGTGTGTAGTTACAGGACGACAGCAGTTCCCAAGCAGTTTTACAAGGGAGAAACCATAGAATGAGTATAAAAGAGAAGGTAGAGCATAGAAAGAAAGCCCCCCGAAAAAATCAACTCTCGAACAGAGAATATGTAATTTCAATTCATTTACTTTCTTGTCAATTTTTCTACCTTACTTCGTGTGTTTGTGCCTCTTGGAGGCATTTTGTTTCTCGTCAAT
>CAIGRK010304760.1:0-10370 GCA_903798315.1 Fraxinus greggii | reverse complement strand
GAAAACGACATAGAGAACAGGCCCTTAATCTTTTACGTTTGAAATTTTCCCTTTTTATTTTGTCAGATTGAAACATGAAAAAAGGGCGTTTGCAAAACTGTTATTGAAAACATGTTTATAAAATAAATGTCAGAAGTGGGATTTGAACCCACGCCCTCTCACGAGGACCAGAACTTGAGTCTGGCGCCTTAGACCACTCGGCCACCCTGACTATGACATCAGAAATGTTAAGTTATAATTTATAACTTATTTTTAAGAAGTTCACTTTATTTTTACAATCTGGCGGAGAAAAATTTATGATTTAGCTGGAATAAAATCCCCACAACCATCCAACCACACCCCACTTCACACGATACTCCGTAATTTTTCTATGAACAAAATGTTTTGGTTGCTGGAGAGGCACAGAGTATTTGAGGTGGGAAATTCCAATAGAATTATTCGTACAACAATTTCAAATTTGAAAAATATTACGAGATTCAGAGCGAAAGTTTGTAAACATATTGTCACAAAGCAATGTACACTTTGGATATCAAACTAACGATACAGATGAACTTAAGGTGTGGCATCTGAACCTAGCCGTGTTATGTACTAAGAAACACTTCTACTAACTTGAATTTACGCGACTAATTGTACTTTCAAGAATACGGTATCACGAAATAAAGTAGGCACATCCATCTTCTAGACCTATCTTGAATTAGTCGTGTAACATCAATCTATATTACATTAAATAAATATATATTTCGACTCAATTAAACAATTTTACAATGATCTCACTGTCATCTAGACTGACATTAAGTATTAGTATTACTAGATAAGGTTATTCCATTTCTCACAAACTAGCTTCAAGGCTCTACACTCGTTAAAAAGAAAGCTTCATACTGCTTTCAAAGATACTTCACCCTATTGTCATACTAGAGATGAGTCTCAACGAAAGTCAAACTCAATTGAGACTCAAACTCAATCTATAACAGAAAATTCTCACTTCTCATTCAAATTGGTCTGAATGTGTAAATGAAACGACACGGTTTAGTCTTATTAAATGATCGACACATGACAATTTGTGAGCCGAGTCGATGCATGCCCATATAAAGTGCCTAAGCCCATGTTAAGTCGAAATCATCTAAGACTTGTTTTAAGAGAGTCATTCAATTTTTAAAAACACCCGAATATTGATCTTAGTTAAGAAAATCTAAAACGACTTATATAATCTTAGCTGTAAAATCAGTATAAGTTGATTATAAAATCACTTATCGACTTTTTTACGCAAATAAAAGAAAAAAGGCAGTTCATGGTCCCACATGTTTATGTAAGGAAATTTATAAAGAGATTATAAAACGGTTGAAACATCAAAGAATTGATGCCAACCCTTTAACTGAATTTCCCAAACTTTCACTCTACGCTCAAATGTTCGTTGTGACGTCTCTTCAACGACATACTAAATATAAATAAACGTGACATTCTGCACAAGTTAGCGCAATTCTCGTGACAGGATAGCGTGAATGAAAACGTTAAAAATCGTCAAACTTCATCCAATTGAATATCTTCATTGGTAGGCATCAAGTCCTTGTTTGCCTCGCCCATAATCCACTGGAAGAAGAAATTTCACAGGGTGCCACGTATGCAAATGTCATGGTACAAAACTTGCCACGTGGCATCATATTATCGAAAAATGGTAATGATGTTGACATTCTACTTTTTCAATAATAACACCAAAAAGAAGTAAAAAGTAGATAAGCTCAAAACCAGTGGAAATGAAATGCCACCATTACGATACTCACCCTCTACTTAATAAAGCCCACCCAACACCGAACGCAAGCATTAAACACCCCTTACCCACCAGCCCCCACTCCCAAATCTTTCTAGATTTGTTAGTCCATTTACAGAATCGGGAACCAAATTTTGACAGCCCGACAGTACTACTCTGATGAACTGAGAATTTTGCAAGAAAATTTCTTATGGCGATTTCCGATGCGGTGGTGGGGAACCTGACGACGCTGTACCTGGTGGTGATAGCGGCGATGAAGGCGTATGGACTGGCGTCCGGGCGGAGCTTCAGCAGTGGATATGTGCTGATTTTGTCAACAATTGTAGTGGGCTTAATCTTGATTGCGAGTCTGACGTGGGACGTGTCCCGGAAGGCCACGTATGCATTGACACGCGATCATACCCATGAAATGTGCCGCGGCGGCATCTGCTGGCACGGCGTCGCTGTTAAATCGCCGGCGTCTCAGGTCCGGTTCCGGCTACCCCAGCAGCATATACAATAAACCAAACCCAGAAGCTGTTCCAATGTGCTATACTAGTTAATTTTCTGCTTTTTGCTCATGTCTGTTGTAATTATACATGCAATTTTACTTTTCAGGATTGAATTAGAGATATATGTAATCATGTACATATACTAATGCTGTGTAAAACTTTTATATGTACGTGCAGCTGACGAAGTTGGATGAGTTTTTGTGTAGTTGGATGAATTTTTTTATTTCTTTTTCTTCGTTAATGTCAATTAA
Organism: Fraxinus greggii; assembly: GCA_903798315.1. NCBI lineage: Eukaryota > Viridiplantae > Streptophyta > Magnoliopsida > Lamiales > Oleaceae > Fraxinus > Fraxinus greggii. The sequence continues at coordinate 7,863 of CAIGRK010304760.1, read as the reverse complement.
TTGATGAATTGTTCTTTAACTGAAATAATGATTTTTTAACTTGTGGGCTAGCTTTTTAATAACAGGCACGCACGAGTAATAAATATGAGATGCAAGAGCCTTAAAATGTTAAAACCCGAAGTTGTTTGGCAACAAGTATCGAGTTATATATGTTGGGGTAAAGCTACCCTGTCAAAAAAATACGTCATTTGAACATCCATTTTAATGGCAGAGACGTGAAAAATTACGACGCGTAAGAAAGATATAATACTGGGAACACACAAAACATTAGATAAACAGATTAAAACGCTAGCACTGGATGCAGTTCCACAATCTTCTAAATTTGTATGAATCCAAAACACAGATCACATATTAGTATATACAAGAGCATGTCCCCTAAATTGCAGTTGTATATATAAGGAGAAGTAACATGTTTCTTGTGATTGTGAAGTGCCTTCTCTACAACATGAGGACCAAAGAAATTAGACGCACTTGAAAACAATAAAACCTAGTATCATATTCTTCTCTGCATAATTAATGTAAAGAATCTAATCACACCCACAATTCCCATCATTATTTAGATTCTATAAACCTCTCTCCAACTTCTTGGGTTAAATGTCGCCATAAAATCATTACCCAGTTCTAATTGCTCCTAATCTCATCCCAAGAAAGGAAGCCAGTCTAAATTACCTCTGTTTCCATGGTGGCGTGTATTGTTTGAATGGGAAATATTCCCACCCACCATCTGGTTCTTTTCGTTTCTCACCAACTGAACTGATGGAAGGTTGGGGATGGTACCTCAAATGCTCATCAGTTGACCTGAACGGACTTGAACTGGACAAGAGTCCCAAGCCTGTAGGGCCCCTACTTCCACCTTCCAACATCAGCCTGGAGTCGAGATCAAAACTTCCCTGAGTCGGCACGACCCCATTTGAAAGATTTGAGGAAGTCATACCTATGAGGAATGGTGGCTGAGAAAATGCAGGTGGTAGAGCTGATGCAGAGCCCAGAATCTGAGGAACAACAGGTGCTCCTCTAGAATCCACCATGTAAGGAATGGGGCCAGCAGCCCCATACAATGTGGAGAAAGGCATTGCATGACCTGGGGAAATGCCATTGTAATTGTATAATGTAGAATGGGCATATGGAGGTGCAGATCCCATTCCAAGAAAACTGCCGGTTCTGGCCAAGTTAACATCAAATTCAAGCTCTGGAGTTCTGCCATTTGGCAAGCGTAGAGTATGAGGAATGAAATCTCTACGCTTGACCACCACTCTTGTGCCCATGATAGATATTACAGACTCATCTGACTTTAGATCTCCATAGGCATTTAAATTTTGAGGTAACTTAGTTAAATAGGAATGATCTGAATAATCATTGAGAAAAGACGGCTGGTCATTGAGATCAATATTCCTCAAAGAAGGTTGCTTCAATGACGATGAAGAAGAAACAGTCCGACTCTGATGGCCATTTCTCTTGGGAAATATCTCTCCCTTGATCTTCCAATCTGATGGAACATCACCATCTTCACTTGCTCTATTAAGATCCCACTCAAGACGTTCTGATCTTGAATTTGCTTCCACAGAAGATTCCCCAGAAAGAAGAGTGGAAGATACCGGAAACTGTTTATCTGGTAGGTCCCCTATTCTACCATCTTCACTCTCAACTATATTCAGATCAATGTCAAGACATCCATGTTGCTGCTTTGAACTGTTACTGCTTTCCCCGGTAGAAAGATCCTTATCACCTTCAGGCATCTGGCGAGGTGATGCTGGATGGAAAGCACTGGTTGCAGCTGAACCTTTCCATCCAAATTTCCCCTCAAATTGCAGCGGAGCAACAGGTAATCCAGGAGCTGCTGGCGCCCTTGAAGCAGAAACAATAGAGACAGTGGTAGAAATTTGATTCCCAGGGGGATCCATATCTTCTGAATGAACTTCTTGATTCAGATCAAAATTGCATAGGCCTCTCGCCATGTTGGCTTCTTCTTGAGCCACCTCAGTGACCTGAGATGTTTCAACATCTTGTGTGTCTTTTATTGGCTCAGCATCAAGGTTTTCACTACTAGTTGCAGACTCCTGCATCGGCGAAGCTTCAGCAGACAGATCTGGGTCGTGGGCCACCTCCTCAGGTGAGCCTTTGCTGGCATGGGATCCTTTTCTGTTTAAAAAGTCTGGGCTATCTGGAACCTGTAATTCACCTTCTGGTACTTTCTCAGAAGAACCGCAACTTTGTTCTCTAAAATCTACAAGTTCTCTCTCCACTTCTATGGCAACTTGCCGTGCAACTTCTAATGGATCTAGAATCCCATAGTCTAATTCAACAATAGATTTCTTGTTGGTCATTTCAGGTTCTCTATCAACGTTTTCCCCAAAATTAAAATCAATTGCCTGAGCATCATCACTTCCACCAATATTAAGCTGGTCAATCTTGTCAATAGCTCCCTCATCTTCAATCTTCAACAAGAATGCACTTGAATTCTTGGGATTTTCCCAGCTTTGCTCGCTGGTGGATGAGTTCTCTAACATCGTGTCAAGTTCAGCATTTTCTTCAGTTCTTCGTGCACTTGGGCTTCTGCATTGAAGTGAACATTCACCATCATCAACTGCATCCTTTCCTTCAGAGTCAGTTAGCCTCACATCAACAGAAGACGAACTTTTCTGGCAAGAAACTTTCTCCATATCACCTGACAGTTTCAGTAAACTAGATTCTATTGCAGAACTTGATGCCTCTGCAGCTTCAGAAGTTGAAGAAAAAGGTTGATCTCCTAACAGCTTAAATTCATCAGATAAGCCGAATTTCTCGGGAGAACTTTCAATCTTTTTGGTCTGCATTACATGATGAGCCGACTCCAACTCATTCAAATATGTCTCATCACCAAGAAAACCTTGTCTTGCAACTGCTGGACTGCATGAATCAACTGCGGTAGTACCTATAGGATGACACGCAAAAGGCTCCATCTTAATGAAGCCATTTTCATTAGCAGGCTTTAAGGAAGAAGGCAAGCCAACATGATCTGAAGTTCTATCATTCATAACTGGGTGGTCCAAAATTCTGTCAGAAGTTTGTGCACTTTCAACATTGTCAGGTTCAAGAACATTGAAACTTGTAGGTGGCGCTGGGTCATCTTTGGTTGATTGCTGACATTTTTCTTCACCGGCACTCTCTCTTGAAATAATAGCACCTCCAAAAGAAGATTCTGAGTGTCTACTATCTCTCTCAATATCGGTTAGTCGCGTGTCATTATCTGTCAAAGGCCCAAATCTTTCAGTATCTACTGAAGATGCATTGCTACCTCTTTCTTTTTCCCAGCTATCCAACAGAGCTTGAGCTCTATCCAGTACCTTGGAACAATTATGGCCAAGAAGATCCTTCACAGTAGTACAGATTTTTGTAGAAACCAATTTCTCGTTGTCTACATGCAGCTTTTCAAGTGCTTGCAGTAAATGAGACATTGACTCTTCCACAGAGCTCTCACCTGCTTCATTGCTGAACTTCTGGGCATTCTTCAACCATTTATCAAAAAACTGGAGGCCATCTAACTGAATAAAAAGATCGAGGCAGTCCTTGTTCTCAGTGGCAGCTATAGTTTTTGCCACTGCAGACCACTGCTTAGTTGCATCACCAACATTCATAATACAATCTCTATCTTTCTGCATGACAACCACAAGTTCCCTGACTCGAGAAGGGTCTGTAAGCCCATCATTCATCTCAGTCAAGGTGAAGAAATCGTCAAGTAACATAATTTCTCACGAGTTAGAACTCCAGCGTGCTATTTCATTTCCCTGCATCTCACTTGAGAAATCTACTGCAAAACATCATATTAAGTAAAGGTTATAAACATAGTTATTCCGAAATCTTAACAGCCAATTCAAGAAATTTTAGGGTTCCAAGCCAAGGACAGAAGAAAAATGGAGCAAAAACAATTCAAATAATACTTGATGCCTCTCTCTCTCGCTCTCAATATCTGAGTGGTGGGTGCCAGGAAGTATCAACCACCAGACGAAAGAAAAGCAGATAAATTAGAGGTAGAGAAAGAGTTAAATAGCTATTAGTGGTTGTGGCAAAAATATATATAATGTTTAGATCTAGCGTACGTAGTGTCGTTTGGTGCAGCTATGAATGGTTGGGATCTGAAACACAGAAACAGGGATTATATGGTGACAATAAGAGATGAGTGGTTGAAGGAAATGTAAGGTAGTTGACCAGTTGTTTGGAGCATATGGCTATGGCGATTATGAGATGGCTCGACACCAAGAGAAAGAAGAAAAGATTCAATTGAGATTTTTATTTGATAGCCAATTTTTTTTGTCCAGGACCAAGTTCTTTTGTGTCACTTTCCATTAATGCAAATAACCCCTTACACATTTTGTAGCAGTGAAAGAATAAGCGAACAAATAAAACACTAGGCAGTCAAATAGTAAGCATAAAAGAGGTAGAAGAAGCTAGATCAAAAAGTTGAACACCCAAACCAAAAACACTGGAAGCTCATTAGCTATCTAGACATATTTGTTTATGTCCTTTCTATGTGCAGCTGGGTAATATCAGGATTTCAAATAAATTGGGCGTGACCCTGTGTTTAGTGCATGACTGAGGAAGCTACTGTGCAGCATAAGCGTGGAAGTAGGTAAAATAAGCTAGAATGGTAAAAGAACCAAACTTCAGGTGCTTATTTTATGCTAAATGCAGGCAGATTTACAATGATCAATTTTATTCTTCTTGCTTATCCTCTTAATATGTTTTTTTAAGTGAAAATGAAATACATTGAAAGCTTGAATTGATGCAAAGTTGTCAAGAAGCATAATAAAAATTTAAGGACTATATTTTACAAATACAAAAAGTGTCATTTTAAGTTCCAGTTTCAACTTATTTATAACAGATACCTTGTTCTTTCACAACATGGTTCAATTTTGTCATTTCTTTATGGACAGATAGAAATGCTCATGAGTAGAGAATGAGTGTGCATGTATCTGAGAGCATAAATAAACATGGAGAGCTTGAGAAGATGAGAACAGGCACCAGAAGTCTTTTATATCATGAATAAAATTACAAGCTCTTGCATTTTTAGATTAATGGCCTCACACGCATGTACAAATTGTTTACTCATGGGCATTTCCATCCATTCATCAACTGAATGTAACAAACTGAACAGGGAAAAAACCAAAACATTAGATACAAATATGTTGTCATCAAAAATCAAGCAACATAGTGAAACTTTTTGAATCTTTAGGGGGCTAACAATGTGATTGAAAGAGGAAAAAAGAACACCCACTGCAAGACTAGAAGCCTGAAAATTACCCAGGTTCATATTTGGAAGTTAACCGGGTTGAATCTCAGATAATTTTGTTAAATTTAAATGGCAACATGGCAAGGATATCATTGATATCAAGCATTTCAAAGTGACTTATCTTCATCTGTGTCAATATTGTCCGTATTGGAGTAGAATATGACCCTCCAAACAAACAATGCTAAAAAATAAATATTGCGAAGCATTGCAATTGTGCTCAATCTCAATGTTTTGACTGCACTGACATCGGAATAAACCCTCTGAATTATTTGGTTTTCTTGGAAAGACAGGCCAAAGAACAAACAAATTATTATGAACAGTCCAAAGGTGAACTGTTCTTGTGCAGGGATAAGCCTAGGCTCAACTCAACAATTTTTTATCCATACATTTCGAAGGACCACAAGTACTACCCACTTATTTACCTCTCATTTTTATCTATTTATAATTTAAATCATTTGCAAACACTTCTCAAACATGCTTTAAGACTTTTGGAACAGAGGGTGCTAAAAAAGATGCAAGATTAAGATTTTGCACCACAGTGGAGAGGGGATTTTTTGAAACAAAAGATATAGTATCTTTTTGATTTAAAATTTACATTTACTTAAGGCATAACCACCTTAATGAGGTACTGCTATCAATTACAAACAATTTATTATGAAAATTCCAAATGTTAACAGTACTTGTGTAGGAATAAGCCTACGTTTGGCTCATGCTTATAAACTGTTTATAAACATTCAAACCATTTTTTATTCACTTCGAACCGCCAGATGCTACCCACTTATCCATAATAATCTTTTATCTATTTATAATTTAAACCATTTATAAACACTTCCAAATCATGCTTTAAGACTTTTGGAACAAAGGGTGCTAAAAAAGATACAAACGAGATTAAGATTCTGCATCCGGGTGGATGGAGAATTTTTTAAAACAAAGGATATAGTGTCATTTTGATTTAAAATTTACATTTGCTTAAGGTACAACCACCTTCATGAGGTAATGCTATCAATTACTTGTTTCCTCACCCCCAAAAACTTCAAATACCCATTAGCTACTCTCTTCTAAAACCACTGTGCAAGATCATCTCATACAATTGACCTTCTAACACCCCAAAATCTCCAAATTCAAGATCGTAGAAATAAGCTGATAAGTACATAGCAGCAATTATATATACCAGAAAAAAGGCATAAGAGTTAACTAAAATGTAGCAATGCGTAAGTGTTTGAATCACTCAATACCACAGACTTACTGTATAGAGAACAAGATAGGGAAGAAGAGAGAAGGGGAATGTTACACTTTGGTGACGTCCACCATTTTGAGAAATGAGAACAAGATCTTAATAAACTCCTAACAATAAAATTGCAAAAAAAGATTTTTTTTTTTAACTCTTTTCTTTTCTATATGCCTATTGTATTTAGAGAGAGAGAGGATTCTTTTTATGATGCATGAACTATTGAATGTCTAATTCTTTTTTATGTAATGAAAAATGATAGGTTGAAATAGCTATAGGATATTCCTCAAAAAAAAAAAAAATTTATTCAAGGATGAAGTTATTAATCAAAAGGGGGACAAAAGACAGAAGAGAGCAAGGGAGAAGGAATTGGAAGAGAATATTTCTATGATCTTTGTATTTAATATTCAATTACAGTGAAAATCCTACACGTGGTGATAGTTGAAAATTTGAAACCCCTAGTAAACAAGGAAAGCCACCAAAATAATACAATGGAAAAATCAGTATAAGAAAAATAAAACAAGGCTTGTTCATAATGATTGATATTATGGCATCATATTGTTGCAGAGAATAACAAAAATCAGCAGCTCCATGTTTACACTTCTGTACAAACAGGGAACAGAAATGCCATGCGCACTCGCTTCCACAGGTGCATGTATCCCATCCATATGTGATGATCTCACTAGTACACTATCATGTGGGTACCAATGTAGGGGGAGGAGGGTGCAGGCAAAGCAAAACAATAAAGATGAAGATGCAGACAAGTGTATTTTCACTAAGAAACAGTGTAACACACAAGAAGTGACGCGTGCAAATAATGGTTATGAATGATAGATTCGTATAAATTATAGTCATTTGCCCGTTAGGGGGAGTGAACTATCAGATCTTATGCCCAATAGTGTAAAAGACACTTCAACCAAGGATAAACATTAATATCACACAGGAGTGAAAGTTCCCTATGGTTCAAAGTCTACTTCCACTCGTCCAACCTGAAAATTTAGCCCTTGTTTGGGCTCCATTTTAATGAAAATTTGAGGGAAAATGAGTTTTGGACTAGTGGTTTTTTTTGGAAAGTGTGTGGTTAAAAAATAAGAAAAAGTCGATTTACGTGTAATATTATTTAATGGAAGAATGTGCTGTTGAAAATGAGTTTTAAAAAAAAAAGAAAAAAAAAGATTTTTTGAGAAAATGGGGGCCAAACAAAGATTTAAATGCATCTTAAATTTCAGCCTCATGCTTACCTTTGCAATCAAAAGTTGAAAATAATATGTTTAATTCAGTTAGAAACAAAAGTTACGCAAGTCAATCACTGAATATAGCGCAACAACCTTTCAATCCAATTAACAATTAGGAATAACACTTTATGACT
>CAIGRK010304684.1:0-11947 GCA_903798315.1 Fraxinus greggii | reverse complement strand
TCATCATATTTTCATCAAGCATATCATGATCATCATATTTTTATCATGCATAACATCTTATACATTTTCCCTTTTGTTATAAGCAAAAAGATATAACATTTAAGAGTAAAACACTACCATAGGAAACAATATAAGTGTTTCCCCTTAAGCAAGCACATGAAGTTGAAAAAATGCAAAATATAGGATACCGCATAGACATGTCAAAACATAAGTTTACAAAAGGTAAGGATACAAAGAAGTTAGATCAAAATAAGGACTAAAATACATATGCATAAAGTCATATATAAGACTCGAGAGGAGGTGGTTGTGGAAAGAGTGCATCGAACCGAGTGTAAAAGGCATTTTGTTGAGCCTGCATTGCCTCTTGTTGAGCGTTGTAGTAAGCATAAAAGGCATCGTGCTAAGCCTGCATTTCCTCTTGTTGAGCTTGTATTGCATCTTGTTGAACTTGAATACGGTGAAACATCCCGCCAAGCCCGTCGATCGAGGATGTAAGTGAATCGATGCGCCTGTTGAGAAGATTGTAGTGATCCTCCGTAAAAGTAAAACTACCGGAGGGTGGAGGAGCACTTAATCCGGGATGTCATGAGAAGGACTAGGAACCTATAGTACGTCATCCTCATAATCACTTCCGATGTCGTCTTCATCTCCTTCGAAAGTTAAAGTCCAATGTCCCGAGTCCGAATCAATCCCTAAGTACGGGTACCCAATACCCATTCTCCTTAACAATTTTCATGCATTTAAGAGTATGAGTATTAATAATGTTGGTGGGGGCGGAGTGAAATGAAGAACTCATCATTTAGAGAGATTTCAAAATGTTTAAAAATTTTAGTAAGAAGCATGCCGAATGGTAAAGCCTTGATGCGAGTTGCGAAGTTGACGATTTTCGTGTGACCAATGATAATTGTTGGAAAATCCAATTTTCGTCCGACTAAAAAGGAATCAAGAAGGAATAGGTCCAAGTGAGTAACTTCATCAAGATGACCATTCCTAGGAAGGATAACGTGGGCAATGATAATGTGTAAAACTTTACAAGGCAAAGTAAGTTGGTTTGAACTAAGTTTTATTGGATGTTCAAAAAAAAATTTCGGTCACCATACGACATGTAATTATAAGATTATAATCGTCACAGGTTGGATGAGCCATATGACAAAATGCTTGATTCGTACATTCTTCTAGCTCAAGGAGAGAACGTACAAGAGTTTTGGTTTTCCTTTTAGAAAACAAGAAATGGTACCCGTACGAGGAGTATAAACCATATTTTTGTAAAAATCTTTCATAAGCTTAGGATATGCATATTCTTCCATAGATGCAATTGAGAACCAACCCATGCTTAAGAAGAATTATTCCACATAAAATGCATATGCTTGAAGAGTAAAATAACGCAAAATCTACGGTCTTACCGATAAAGATGGGTGATTTATCAAAATGATTTTTCGACACCTCGGGTTCGTCCTTCGATGAAGAAGTTGGCAACATTTCCCTCCTTGGTTCTTTCCCGATATTTTGACCCTTGGCATGATAAAAAAATGGAAGAAGGAAAATTTAGAAGGTGGTCAACCATCAAGGTGAGAGAAACTAAATTTTTAGTGGAAGATAAATGGGGATTTTTAGATTTTTGAAGAGAAAAAGCGATGGGTTTTTGAAATCTTGGTGAGATCTTGAAGATTAATGGAGGATATGGTGAAGTTGGAGGTAGATCTATGGAGAAGAAGAAGGAAAGTGAGAGAAATGAGTGAAAAATGGGATATGGAAGAGATAAAAACAAGTGGGATCCCGACAGTCCGGTTGACCGTCGGGCTGGTCTGGTCGATCAAACCTTTTTTTTAAGGATGGTTTAAAACCAAACTTTTTGGTTTTTCGGATGATAACTTCCGGTCGATCGAGGTCGTACGATTTGCGTTTATTTATTTATTTATTAATCATACTCAAATTAAACATAAAAAAATTAAGTAAGAACGTATAGTATGAATTTAATTTAACCATACATTTCGAACTCATCAATAATCCCTAATCCTCTTTGAATATGTGAGAAACGATCAAGCGCTATATGTTTAGTAAAAATGTCGGCCAACTAATTTTCCGTATTAATAAATTCCAATACAATATCCCTTTCTTGTGTGTGATCTCTTAGGAAGTGATGTCCAATCTCAATGTGTTTGGTTCGAGAGTGCAAGATATGATTTTTTTGATAAATTTATGGACTAGTGTTATCACACATGATATATATATATGATCGAATGATAAGTGATAATTACTAAAGGTTTGTTTCATTCACAATGTCTGTGCACAACAATTAGCGGCCCAGATATACTCGGCTTCGGCGGTAGATAATGCAACAGAGTTTTGTTTCTTACTAAAACATGACACAAGTGCAAATCCTAGAAAATTCTAAGTTCCACTAGTGCTTTTATGATCTATTGTGCATCAGGCCCAATCGGCGTCCAAATAGCTAAGAATATCAATATGAGAGCCCTTTGGATACTCAAGACCTAAGGTTCTAGTGCCACTAAGATATCTAAAAATATGTTTTACGGCACTAAGATGAGATTCTTGAGGATTTGATTGAAATCGAGTGCATAAACACACACTAAACATAATATCAAGTCTACTGGCAATTAAGTAGAGAAGGGATCCGATCATACCTCGATATTTTATGACATCAACGGAAGTACCTCGATCATCCTTATCCAATTTTACGGATGTACTCATGGGAGTGTTCATAGGCTTCAAGTCATCCATTTCGAACCTCTTGAGCATGTCCAATATATACTTATTTTGATTGATGAATATACCATCTCTAGCTTACTTAATTTGGAGACCAAGAAAGAATTTGAGTTCTCCCATCATACTCATTTCAAATTTGTTGCGTTTTTCTTTCGCAAGTGTACGAAATCGTAATAAGTAATATAGTAGACCTTTGAGTCTGGATTATCGTTCCCACGAGGACTATATTTTAAACTTAATTCTCTTTTCCTAACTTCTGTTTGATAAAAAGACAAATAAAGAATGGTAATAGTTGTGAATATTTTTCTCGTGAACTAACTACCTTAAACTAATAGAAAGTATAAAAAGATGGCAAACAATGATTCACAAAAGATTCTAATACATAATGAATATTAGGGCAAAACAAGTTCATCTAATGATCACCTTAATTCTTAATTCAAGATTCTAACCTAATGTAGTGTTCGATCGAATTCTTCTATTGTATTCAATTTACCTCTATCGAGTTCTCATTGAGCTTATTTAATTAATTCAATTACATATCTCTATGTGAATTACCTTTAGTTAAACGAAATATAGTTCTAAGAATTCCTATTACGACTGCAGTAATTAGTATAGGAATCTCTACATGTTATACTACTTTATCGGATTTTATTATATGGTTTAAACCTCAATCTCACCTCTGATTCGTAAGAAACTCAAGAAATCATCAAATTATTGGCTAGATAATTCAAAACATTAATCTCATAACAAAATCAACACATAAAAGAATAAATCACAGAAATCTTTGAATAAAAGAATCAAAGATCATAAAAGACTATATTGTTTACCGAAATCCAAAGTTTAGTTACGTATAATGAAAAAGGAAAAATAAATAAATATCTTTGAGTACATCACCGAATTAATTGAATAAAGATATAGAAAATAATCAATTTTTGCACCAAGGTCTTCTTCCACTTCTAATCTTTGCTTTAAACTTGAAACCTATGATGAATTTCTTCTTTGGATTTAACTCTTCGATCTCTTGTTGTATCTCTCTTTTCTCAATGTTTGGAACCCCTTAAATCGTGCATTCTATTTATACTTCCATACTCGTGCTTGGCAAGTTTGGAGTCTTTTTCTTTGCTTCTTGCGGCCCAAAACAGCAAAACCCTACTTTGGTGGCGTAGCGCCTAGGTGCTAGGATGCAGCACCTAGGCGTTGCGATACTTTGTATAGGCAACACTTGGACGCTTTGGTGGCAGCACCTTGCTGAAAAATTCTGCTTCCTAGGTATAATGCAGCGCGGCGCTACTTATCTACATTTTTTCTTTGTCTTTTCCAGCGCTTGGGCGCTACTTGTATGGCGCTTGGGCGCCATTTTTCTATCTATTTGCCCCTTTGGTTTTTTTTTTTACATTTCAACACCCCATTTTTCACCTCTTTACTACACCTTTAAAACAACACTAGCGAACACATTAAAAACATTCTATAATCATAAAATTAAGCCAACAATTAAGTTAAATTGATATAAAACTCGTGTGCAAAATACACTTATTAAATACCCCCAAACTTACCAGTTTGCTAGTCCTCGAGGAAACANACCTCTTTACTACACCTTTAAAACAACACTAGCGAACACATTAAAAACATTCTATAATCATAAAATTAAGCCAACATTTAAGTTAAATTGATATAAAACTCGTGTGCAAAATACACTTATTAAATACCCCCAAACTTACCAGTTTGCTAGTCCTCGAGGAAACACAAATACAAAATAAAAAAGAAACGATAACACAAACTTAGTCAGATAGCTTGCAATTTAGCTTAGTACTGTAAACATTGTATCACATCTATGAATGGCTTCAGACTTACAATACAATAGTTAAACTCCACTTATCTAATGCAAACGGGGCTCTGTGTGTGTGTGTGTGTGAGAGAGAGACAAATCAAGTGTAACGTCGACCATTTACAAGTTGGTTCAATTTCCAACCCTCAATGGACAATTCTTTCCTTCCTTCAATAGTGAGATTCACATATCCCAAACTTTTTTTTCGCTCTCACCATGGTGTAATCCTCTCACCATGGTGTAATCCTAAGTTTAGTTTCACTTATCACTTCCTTACCCCTCTCTAATTTGATTTCGTTTAACCGACAATGCCACCAATTTATTCATGAGTGTTCAACACACTAGCTTATACTATGGGATTCAAACCCACTAGTTAGCTAGGNAATTTCCAACCCTCAATGGACAATTCTTTCCTTCCTTCAATAGTGAGATTCACATATCCCAAACTTTTTTTTCGCTCTCACCATGGTGTAATCCTCTCACCATGGTGTAATCCTAAGTTTAGTTTCACTTATCACTTCCTTACACCTCTCTAATTTGGTTTCGTTTAATCGTCAATATCAACAATTTATTCATGTGATGATTCTCCCAATAATGAGTGTTCAACAACTAGCTTATACCAGGTGATTCAAACCCTCTAGTTATACCCTCTAGTTATCTAAGCCCCCAACAATGAATTCTTTCTTGCACTCTTGCATACCTTTTTTTGTTCGGCCTATTACTGACCTCACCCATTTTTCTCTTTTTGACCCATGTAGCGAGCTTTTAGTTGGTAACTCCCCGACTTTTGAATACCAAAAGGTACCAGGTTTCAAGAGACCCTACTGACTTAATCACTCGAGTAAAAAAGGTGCCGGCGTGAGACATAAGCTAAATCAGTGCATTTGCTTATTTTATATAAAAGAAAAGCAAAATATAAAGGTGTTTAGATCCATAGCATTTGGTCATCACCAAGCGTATACTAGAAAGTCGAAAACACTCAGCACAAATCTTATTACATGCACGGAATCACCACAATCCTAAACCATCTCTTTCACCGGTTAGCGCGTTCCAAATATATAAATGGTCAAGGGATGATGTGAATCATGGTTTAAGGGTAAAACACCTAGATCATCTCTACAGCCTAAGCACGTGAACCTTCCTATTTCTATACGACGCTATACCTCATTTTAGTGCATAATTATTGTCACATTCATCATGAATAAGCAAAAATTTAAATTTAAGCACATGATTTATCCCCATTCACGAACTAATACATGCTCTCAATTATTCATCATAGCAACAAGATTATATGACTCAAACAAACACAATAAGTTTTTTTTAATATCAACACACAAAATACTCCAATCACACGAAACACAAAATAAATATACATAATCACACCAACTAAATAGGTAAAAATAAATACTCCCAAATTTAAGATGAACATTGTCCCCAATGTTAAATGGCAAGAACGGGAGGAATACTTACCTGAGAAAAGACACTAATTATCTTCTTCGTTGTCGGTGTCCTCTCAAGGTGTGGCTAGGTTTGTAGTGTGATCAAGTAGTAGAGGCGGTTGAGGGAAAGTTCTGTCAGAATAAATTGAAGCCAGGATCGTGTTGAATTCATTTTGGTAATGGAACTACTCATACATCATGTTTTGCATCAAATTCAGTTGCAGTTGCATCACATCAAACTGTGCCGCAAGGTCCGTGTTGGGGTCGCTAGGCAGAGGTGGTCGAAGTGATTGAGATGGCTGCTCTGTAGACTCAAGGGGTGGTGCACTGGCGGACCTTGACCGGCTCATGAATTTTCATGTACGTTCTTTTCTAATCACCGATTTTGGGTGCACGACCTCTTTAGACGGGTGGGTGAAAACCCCACCTCTCAAGCAAAGTTCATAGATCGATGATGGGTGTCCCAAGCTACCTGTAGTGGAACCTCGCAAGGTATGAAGGATGTTGTTGTGGATAATCCTGCCAACATCAATGGACATGCCACATTGAATCGCATAATTTAGGGTTGCCCGTTTCTTGGTTACCTCACTCAGATTGTTGCTTGGCATAAGTTTGGCCGAGATGAAATGATGCCAAGCCTTGCACCATGACGTCATACCCAAGGCTGGGAAGTTAATCACATCAGCCTCTGATCGCTTCCAAGAAGTTCCAGTTTTTCGGAGGCCACAACACTAATGAACTTACTCCTGTCAAAGGAGCTGGAAGAGGAGGCAACAGCTTTAAATTTCTTTTTAGGAGGCATTGTACCTGTACATGTATAGAAAAAGGCAACCCATTTACATAAGAAGTGATGAATACAACGGGAAAAATATAGCAAAGCGCCAAACTTAGCCAAGATGCTCTTTAGCATGCTAATTAAAGTTAGATGATATCTAGGAGAATGAGCACACAATTTGACAACCATGGTAATGCATCAAAAACATAGGAGGCTTCAAATGCACGACACTTCACACAAAATCAACACAATCAAATGCACGACACATCACACAAAACCAATACAACACAATTACCGAAATTGAATGTTTGTGGATGTGTGTTAAGTGATATATGTGTGCTGCAAGTTAATGTCCATAAATGGTCATAACTAAAAACATTTCTGAATGGAAAGGAAATAGTACAATGATGTAATTAGCATGAGGTGGGCATGAAAATTTAAAATGGCATAGTATCAAACACCTAGTGGGCACAAAAGTTTCTTACATTGATGCAATAATTCGAGACCTAATTCACCAAACTCATCACACAAAATACACAATACTCCTCAAATGGGCACGTCCAATAGCAAAAAGAACAAAGAGAGACTGGAAACTTTACCTTGTGTCCTTAGCTTTGATGGAGCGAGAAGGAAGCACAACTAACACAATATTACTGTCAAACCTGTGTGTGCGTGTGTTGGTGGTGAGTGGTCGTGAGTTTGTCTGGAAGAAGAAGAAAAGAGGAGAGGATGCAGTGTGGAACGGTGTGGAGAAAGAGAAGAGATAAGAAGAAAATGGAAATTAGAAATGAGGAATTGAAATTAGGGATGGGGGAAGGGGGGAGGGGAAGTGCACTTTAAATGGCAGAGACTTTTTTTTTTTTACAATACCGCGTGTGATATTGTTACCTCGAATTTGCCACTCATAACTTTATCATCCTCTCCATCTTGGTGATTTGGGTGTCAATCTCCCTTTACTCTTGTTTGCAGCCAAAACTTGCAGTTTGTCCTATAATACAATGAAAATGTTACGAATAAGACAATCATTATAAACAACGAATGAAATAACTAAAAATTAAGAACTAAGTAATGAAAAGGGATAGAGATTGGGCTGCCTCACAAGAAGCACTTCTTTAAAGTCATTAACTGGACTTGGTGCTGCAATTATTCCTGTAGAGCTAGTTCAAAGCTCTCTTTAGCGGTGGGAAAATCCTCGACATAGTCTTTGATGCGTTGTCCATTAACCTTGAAATTACCATTTGTTGGGTGGTGTAATTCAACTGTATTGTAAGGAAACACTTGGGATACCACGAAAGGCCCGTACCATCTTGATTTCAATTTTCTTGGGAATAGCTTATGTCTAGAGTTGTACAAGAGTACTTGATCCCCTACGCTGAAAATACATTGTCGAATGTTTTTGTCATGCTACTGCTTCATCCTTTCTTTATAGATGGATGCATTTTCATAAGTTTCTCTTCTGAACTTTTCCAATTCGTGAAGCTGTAGTATTTTTGTTTCTCCAGCCTTTTCAAGGTCCATATTCAACTGCTTCAATGCCCAGTATGCCTAGTGCTCGAATTCAACTGGTAGGCGGCAAGCTTTACTTAATACTACTCGGTAAGGTGACATTCCAATTGGCGTCGTGTACGCGGTGCGATAGGCCCACAAGGTATCATCTACTTTCTTGGGCCAATCTTTTCGGGATGCATTCACCGTGAGTTCCAAAATCTTTTTCAACAGTTTGTTGGAAGTTTCAACCTGTCCACTTGTCTGAGGGTGATGGGTGTGGCTATTCGATGTTGTACCCCATATTTAGCAAGAACCGCCTGGAATAACTGATTACGGAAGTGAGTTCCACCATCATCAGGAGATCCATAGCGATTGAAGATATTTTTCCTTATAAAATCCACCACTACCCTTGCATCATTCGTGGGTAATGCCTTTGCTTCGACCCATTTGGAGACGTAATCCACTGTCACTAGGATATATCGATTGGTATAGAACAATGGAAAAGGTCCCATAAAATCAATGTCCTAAACATTGAATAACTCCACCTCTAAAATATTGTTTAGTGGCATCTCGTGACGATCATAAATGTTACCTATTCATTGACACTTATCACAAGATCTGCAGAAACTGTGACAATCCTTAAATAACATTGGCCAATAGAAACCTCTTTGAAGCACCTTCGTTGCAGTTTTAGTCGGGCCAAAGTGCCTTCCATACGCCGAAGCATGAGCCCTGGAAAGTATTGGTTTCATCTCATCCTCTGGCACACATCTTCTAATAATCTGATCTGCCCCTCTTCTGCATAAATGTGGATCATCCCAGTAATAGAATTTTACCTCGTGGAGAAGTTTCTGCTTCTGTTGATAGGTGAAGTCTAGATCCACATGCCCACTTCTAAGTAATTAATAATGTCTGCATATCCAACTACAGAAGTTGTTAATCAGGAAAAATTTCATTGATATCCAAATCGTCAAACTCTTCCGCCTGCTCTAGCCTCGATAAGTGCTACCTGGTTTTCCTTCCCCTTCTTATCACGAATTTTAATGTCNCATAAATGTGGATCATCCCAGTAATAGAATTTTACCTCGTGGAGAAGTTTCTGCTTCTGTTGATAGGTGAAGTCTAGATCCACATGCCCACTTCTAAGTAATTAATAATGTCTGCATATCCAACTACAGAAGTTGTTAATCAGGAAAAATTTCATTGATATCCAAATCGTCAAACTCTTCCGCCTGCTCTAGCCTCGATAAGTGCTACCTGGTTTTCCTTCCCCTTCTTATCACGTATTTTAATGTCGAACTCTTGCAGTAACAGAACCCATCTAATCAACCTGGGTTTAGCATCCTTCTTCTCAAATTAATACTTCACAGCTGCATGGTCTGTATAGACTGTCATCTTTGAACCAATTAGATGTGAACGGAATTGTCAAAGGTGAATACCACAGCTAGCATTTTCTTTTCAGTTGTTGCATAGTTGATCTGAGCATCTATCAAAGTTTTGCGGGTATAGTAGATAACATGCAGGATCTTTCCGTTTCATTGACCTAACACTATTCCCACAACAAAATCACTGGCATCACACATGAGCTCGAAAGATAGTTCCCAATTCGGTGCCACTATTATAGGTGCAGATGTTAACCTTTCCTTCAAAGTGTTAAAAGCATTTAAACACTCATCAGAAAAGTTAAATGATACATCATTTTCCAGTAGATTACATAGAGGTTTTGTAATCTTTGAAAAGTCCTGGATGAATCGCCTGTAAAACCCTACATGTCCCAAAAAGCTTTTAACCCCTTTGATTGAAGTAGGTGGCTGTAATTTTTCAATCACCTTAATCTTTTCTTTATCGACCTCAATGCTCTGTGATGAAATAAAAAGACCCAACACTATCCCCTCTTTTACCATAAAGAAACACTTTTCTCAGTTGAGCACTGAATTTTTCTCTTCACACCTTTGTAAAATAAGTGATAAACGTTCCAAGTAGTCATCAAATGAGTCTCCAAACATTGAAAAATCATCCATGAATACTTCAATGTACTTCTCAACCATGTCAAAGAATATTGCCATGGTACATCATTGAAAAGTTGCAGGTTGCAGAGACCAAATGGAGATGCCGATGATAAGACAAACAAAAGTATTGTTAATACTCCTTGGGTAAACGTCTTCAAAGATAATAAGAAGATTTATGAAGGCTTTAAACTTCAAAGAGTTGGTAATCGAGCAACCAAATCATCTTGGAGGACTGTGATGTGGACAATGTGGATGAAGCTTGGGGTTTTTGCCTTGTAGGGTACATTGCCGATCGATTCCCAGGTAAATTGACCCTTCTTCAGTTATGTGATTCTTGGAAAGTCCCTTATCAATATTTTGCGCATGCGAGTGGATGGCTAATCTTTAAGTTTGACAATGAGGCTTCAAGATAACGTGTAGTTTATGAAGGACCGTATTTTGTGTATGGAAGAGAGCAATTCTATTGAATACATATATATAATCAATTACCTTGAATACATATATATAACTTACAACATGGTACACTAGTCCCTTAAAACTCAAACTATTCAAAATACAATACTAGTATATCAACAGTTACTATTATTTACCATCAAAGTCCCCAAATGTACTCAAAATACCCAATGTGCAGCGAGCCCATGATATGGATACACAAATTAACCTCTCTGATAAAACATACGTGTATCCCAAAAGGAATATGAGCTAAATTGACTAACAAAAAGAGTCATAATGCTAATGACAATACGTGGCTCAACTCGATGGATCGACAGTCTCAAATGCTGCTCAACTCAGCTACTAACTGATAAGGAAAAATGTGACAAAATATATGAGCTTGTAACTCGGTGAGTAGATAGTTCACAAATATATATACTTTTTCCATTTATACATATTTACTGAAAAATCTTATTTATTTTCTTACAGTTTTAAGCAATTCTAAATTTTGATCATTTCTTTTAGAACTGAAACAAGCTAAAATCATAAAATTCTTACTCTTTATTCTGAATAATCAACCATAAAATATGTCGAGTATAGACAATCTAGTATCAACAAAAATTTGTGTAAAGACGTCATTTCTGTAAGTTAAATCGTATTTCTGTAAACGAATAAGCTGAATTCTATATTCTTAAATGAACTATTATATGATATTTGAAAATCTGTGAATCTACAACTAAATAAACATAATGTGATATACTAAAGAATCACATCAATAAGTACCCAATGAATAGCCTTACTCATGTACAGAGTAATCTCGATGTACAAAGCAAAGATATTTAAATATGATAATATGATAATCTAGTCATACACCGTGGAAACACATTCACATCAATGCAGAGCGGGTAAAATCACCATAACTGATCATACAATGTGAAAACACATCCACACCAGTCCAGACCGAGGTAGAATCACCTAGGTACTTTCTGGTGGTTTATAAAATTACTTTAGATATGCTGAAACATGTAATATGAATATGACATGCTAGAGAAATTATTTAAATGTACTGAATTTAACTTTAAAATAACTGACTATAAAATCCGTTTGATTCTGGAAATCATGCTGTACTCATTATTCTTGAAATATGTATCATAAAATCGTATAAAATCATAATGATGGTGCTAAATCATAAATTAGACTAGGCTGATATCTAAAAATGATATAATTGATATAACAAGATGAGTAAGTACAT
>CAIGRK010304676.1:0-10886 GCA_903798315.1 Fraxinus greggii | reverse complement strand
ATATTTTCTTCCAAAAAGAATAATAGTGAATATGTTTAGATAACATTAATAATGGTGATTGTAAGTGCTGAGAAAATAAAATATTAATCATATTTAAAGGAGAAAAAAGCTTAGATGGACAAAAAAAAAAAAAGGACACACATTTTCATAATTTATTATCCATAATATTATATGCAATAACAATTCAAAGAGACCCACTAATTGGAATCAAAAAACAAACAATCGACGATATAGAATACAATAATAGAATTTGAATGATACCATATGATGTAGGCGTGTTAATGATTGCCAAAAGCATTGATCTCGATAGTTTTGTTTGCGATATATATTGATTTATATAAAAGTCTCCAGCAGTGAGAAAATGAAAAAAAGTTTTAAAAAAAATGCCTTGAATAAAATATCATTTTAAAAAATAATTATTTATTATTAATACATACTATCTTAAAAGAGACAATTCGACGTTTATTATTCATTTGTGAATTTTTTTTTAATTCCATTTTTACCCTTTATTTTTTTTTTATCACATATCTTCCCTACATCTATCATCTAATGGTAATTTGGACTTCTGCCTACCTATACTCACAAATGTTGACTTTATAATGCTCATGAAGGAGGCCAAAAAGCAAACAACAACCTCTTCTACACGTTTTGCCCACGACATCAATTTCAACTTCGCTACGTCTAACACTTGAATTTGTTAGTTTGTATCTACCTGAATCAGTTTTCTGTTATGATCAACTTTATATAATATTGTCAAGAGCTAAAATAAGCAAATGTTTAAAAGTTTTATTGAAACCATCAAACATTGAAAATATGTAAGGTAGATGTACTAAAAATGTTGTACATATAAATTCTTTCATTCATACATATTTAGATGTAAGTATTTTTTTTACACCTCTTATCCACTATTTTGAAACATGAATGTTGTACAAATTTATTTTCATGACATTTCACAGATTATTAAACAGCTAACATATGATTGTATAATTTTTGTAGTTTTCCTTCCTATATTTATTTATATACGTACGACTTCATTCGGATTTTCTTCTAATTATTACTTAACAGTTTTTCGTTGTACATCACTTTTTGTTCTATTATATAAATTTTGTTCTGGAATAAAACTTTATCAAGTTTCATAGCTAAAGTTTTACCGGAACCATCAGAATACCACATTGTTGAGCAAACTTCAATTTTAACATAACCATTAGTTTGAAGATAATATATTTATTTGTTTATTTTTGTTATATAAATGGTTTGCCGCTTCGAAACGAGATAGACCTGCCTCGATCAGATCGTCGGTCCAGTAGGTCGCAGGAATCAAGGGGGGCAATGCCCCTCATAGGGGCTTGGGGACAGGGCCCTCGGTGGGAATCGACCTGTGTCAGGTCGCGGGGGTCGAAGGGGCAGCGCCCCTAGTGAGGGCTGAGGGGCAAGGCCCCCGAAAAGAATTTTGATTTTCGAGTATATGTTGATAGATACTTTTCTCCAGTAGATCCAACATAGAATATGTATTTTCTGCACAAATTATTCAAAAAACATAATGTCTATTAATAACATAATTTATTTATAAGTAAATCTAATTTAAATTTCAACATATTTTAATATAAATATAAACAGTACGTAGCAGACATTGTTGTAGGTTAAATAAATAAATAGACAGCGTCTGCACAGCGTGAACACCGATGTCCGGACTCCGCGCCGCGTGAAGAAAGACTCAGTGCAGTGCGTAGTTTTCATTGCTTACAACACGGAGTCACACTCCGCGCAGTGCGGAATGAATGTATTTACTCTGCGCATCACTTTCCCTTTCCCCCGTTTCCCCGACCTTATTTTCATTTCCCTCCTCCTCCAAGAGGCATTTCTGGTCCTTATTCTTCTCCTCTTCGCACTGCCTTTTGCTTTTCAGCCTTCAGTACGTAAATATCCTACAATTCTTCAGTTTCCAATAAGCCCAACATAGTCACATAGAAGGTGAACCGAATCGGAAGAAACCAAATGCCTGCTGTGGAGTTCCTACCCTACCGAAAATTACACACCCATTAAACCCAAGTTCTAGCTCTAGACCGCCGATCATTTGAAAGAAATGAACTCTCTTTGCTGGCGTCAAGGATTTCCCCCAATTCTTTAGGTATTTCATTGCGTTTTTTGGTTTTTGCTTCTGGGTTTTCATTTCATTCGTTTCTGTGGGAGTATTCTTCTCCTACAAGAGTGGTTACTCAAGAGGGACATGGTTAAAATACTTGTGCCTTTTTTTTTTTTTGGTTGTAGGATTAATGAAACTGAATTTTCTATTTTGTAAGTTTTGAGTGTTAAACTGGAATCTCTCTATTGAATGCGATCTGCATTTTGTCGGATAGTCTTCAATTTTGTCCAAACTGAATTTTGTAATGAGATTTTTTTTTGCATATATTGTCGATGCTTATACACATTATAGATACTGGGTTTTGTATTTAGTATTTGATAATGTGGTTTTGTGATTCTATTATAATTATGCAGTCCTTTGTTATTATTTTGAGTTGTTTTCTTAGATTAGTTGTGAAGATGTGATTTTTAAGTATGATATGATTTGGATATGTTTTCTTATTAATTTCACCTTTATATTTCTTCTTCACTTGGAACAGATGAGACNTATTGTCGATGCTTATACACATTATAGATACTGGGTTTTGTATTTAGTATTTGATAATTTGGTTTTGTGATTCTATTATAATTATGCAGTCCTTTGTTATTATTTTGAGTTGTTTTCTTAGATTAGTTGTGAAGATGTGATTTTTAAGTATGATATGATTTGGATATGTTTTCTTATTAATTTCACCTTTATATTTCTTCTTCACTTGGAACAGATGAGACATGTCCATTTTACATTGTCAAGCTTGTGTAATGATTGAATTGTTATGAGTATGTTAAAATTGAGTTTCCATGGAACGAACAAATTTGTAATTAATTGCATAAAATTTAATGAAAAGTCATGCTATCATTGGGTTAATCTATTTTAATTTTACACGTGTGTTAGAATCACATGAATAATTGTATATTTTTGTACTGAAACTTCATGAAATTGTAGTTAGCTATCTTTTCCATCACAATGCTTGTGTACTTCCACATCAAGGATCAAAAAGACTGCATCAAGTGGTGAAAATATAGAGTCTTTTAATGCAGTTCACTAACTTTCTCTCCAAGGTGATATTAATATTAACGAGTGAGACAATTGCAGTTAGCTTAGATTCTGATGTCTCGTAAAAGAGATCTCTTTTGCTAATCAAATACACCTAAAGGTTTAGGAAATGAAGTAAACAAGAGTTCAGTTAAATTTCTACTTCTATAATTTTTTTAAACTATCAAAATCTGTATGTAAAATTCATTGGCTACTTAGTTATAATATATTGTAAATGCATTTGAGATTGGGTTTTACCGTTTCTCTCAACTGGATGATTACAAAATTTATATTTTCTTAGCTTTTTAAATTATCAGTTTTTGTATGTATAAAAGTTGATGCATAACTAATCATGAAAATAATTTTTGTGCATTGGTGACTGAGTTTTTGACTGAGTTTTCTGTCAATTGGATAATTACAATGTTGGATGATGAGAATGAAACAAAGGAAAACATCTTCATCTATGTAAGTTTTTTAAGCACAGTTTATTTTGCTATTAGAGATAAATAATCTTCTTTAAGTAGTGTGGATTTTACCTTCTACCAAATGAATTTTTATTTCAACTACTTATTCCCCTTTCCTTCAAAAGAGGCAATGCCAAGATTACTGTTCATTTGTGAGTAGTTGTTTTCACACTTGAAATTCCTTGGTTTTTGCTATTGTTCACCAGCTGGTTTGTTCCATAAATATCTCTTCTCTAGATGTTCATAAATATCTCCCTTATAAAATTTGGTCTCTCTCTCTCTCTCTCTCTCTCTCTCTCTCGTGTCTTTTGGCTACTCTCTTCACAACCAAACCAAACCCTAAAGGTAGACGAAAGGTAAAATTTAGAACACACAATGCTCGACTTCTATTAATAAATCTCACTTGGCAGAATCTGTAATCTTGTATTGATCTTTCCCTCTGTTTTTCTATTAAATTCACCACTATTTTAGACACTCTTATTTTGCAACAGTGAAAAGTGGTCCTTTATCATGTACTCATAAACATGAATCAGTTTAACATCACGGATCACAATATTGGTTATGATTTTCTTTGCCTACCTGGTAATGCTTACCTCCAATGTTTTCATGTAGAAATCCAGTGACGATATTCTTATTCGAAATTCTCAGCTAGCATTTTCCTTAAGGAGCATATCTCTTCGAGGAGGTAGGTTCTTATGATTTCATTTGAATTTTAGTATGTTTTGTTTCTATTTTTTCCAAATGAAAGCATTTATTCTCTTTGGTAAAACGATAAAGTAGAAAATTTTGTTTATATATCCCTTTGTTTTCATTTTAACTAGTACAAAATTGTGATTAGAATGATATTTCGTCCAACGATTGCAAAAGTTATGAGTTCAGGTTATAAATTTACATTCATTTTACCATCTAAAACGAACACTATTGAGTTATCCTTCTCCTTCCCGATGAATTTAACAGTTACATATGTTGGTGGTAAGTTTCTTCCATTTCCAAATTATCACTCGTTAAAACTGTTTATGTTTAAGAAACATTGAGTTTTTAGTTTAAATGATTTTCAACTCACCATATGAATAGTCTCAATTACTATGTTAGATTTAGCTTAACTAAGGAGAACCTATGTGTTAGGGACCAATCAAGCCAATCAAGCACGTGAAGGGGATTACGCATTCAAGACAGACAATTATGATTACTAAATTGTTGCTTTTTCCTTAAAATAAAAGCTTGAATATTGCAAGCATAATTTCCAATTTCCTAAGTAGACGTTATTGCCTTTTTTAAGAAACTATTCAGCTATTTAACAGCTTGATGCCGTGAATAAAAGCATGGAATTGTCATTGTCTTCAACCTTGTGTTGATTTGGGAGTTTTATTGGTTTTCTTGAATTAACCAAACACAGGAGGTCTAGGATCCCTCGAAGTGTCCTACCAAACTACCATCATAGGTCGTCAACGCAAAGCGATCCTTGGTCATTACCCGTTAAACGACCTATCTCTAGATCTCAATCGAAGGGGCCTGACACTATGATCCTCATGGAAGATAAATGAAGCACATTAAATTTTCCTTTTGTCAACGAATTACTCAATTTGGCACATCTCTGTTCTGAACATACAGATAACTCCTATAGTTTTGTACAAAACCTACCAAAAATCTGATGTTTCTTCTTTATTAATGTGACAATAATTCTTGTCTTTATCAAAAGTTGAGTTCCATAAATTAATCTTATTACTCATGCTCACAGGACCTCTTCAGCCATCTCGCCGCAGATCTCTTTTCACCTTGGCAACATCTATGATACTTTTCTTATCAAAGCCTGTAAGTTTATCCATCTTCTCGCTTCTGTCAAGACTGTATTGACCAAAAAAAAAAATACATTATGTGCAGAAGCATTAGTTTGTGATCTGTGCTTAGCACATGCTTTGGATTTTGTTTGCTAGATGCACAATGGTTCAAAAAATTATAAGCATCGATAATCTTATATTTATCCAATACTTCGTGTGCATTATTTTAGACATGCACTTTCATTCTTGCTTCCTCAAAGTACTATGCAAAAAGAAAAAATATTAATTATAAATAGGACTACGAGAATCATTATCAAAATTGAGAACCAAATTATCACATGTTGACAGCATTTGCAATATCCAACTACTCTAAGTTTCTGTTTTTCTTTTCCTTTGTAGCTCTGCAAATTCAAAGTATAAAGGCAAATAGTAAACTATAGATCCAATAGTAACTATATTTTGTCAAATGATACTAATCCAAAAACGATTACATATTATGTCCTACTTTCACAGTACAGTTGTGGTTGCTGAATACATCTGACCTTCCCATTGAACTTGGATTGTGTTCAACATCGATTATAATGTTAACACAGTCCATTCTATTAATTTACTTTAGCCTATCATAACATTTCAGTATGAATCACCAGAATATGTAAATTTACTTTGTTAAGTAAAATTCATTTTGTTAACTTCATTGAATGCATATTCAACGCTAACACAATCTTAAAAATAACAAAACACGTGCATTGCGCGGGCCAATACTAGTATTATGTAGAAAAATACATAGATAGTTGAAGTTAACCTTCAATAAATTTCAGAAAATAAAACATTTCGTCTATAATACCCAACTTCTTGTCGACGATCAACAACTAAATTATGTCAATGATTGTTGATCAGCCAAATTATTGTCGATAATTACATTCCAATCAACAACATATATTTATTTCTATCAAAGTTGATTTTTTTTAATTAATGTTCTCGAAAAGCATCTCTCAATGAATTTGTTTAAAGCTCCATATTGCTTGAAATGTCTCTACATGACATTCATAGTCTCAAACTCATACTCAGATTTTGTCTAGTAAAATGTAGTTTGAATCAAAACTTAGGCATCGGATTTGAAATCTCCTCATCTTCTGCTTCCCTTCACATACTTTACTTTACTTGCACATACAAATTCACACTCTCTTATTACTACGGAACTCAAGGCATACCACTACTCTTCTGCATTTTCTTTATTAATATACCACTTTGAAAATTAGAAGAAGAAGAAGATGGTAATTGTATCTAGACTAGTCTAAAATCTTGATGCATTTCTCCATTGTTTGTCTCATTCTTCTCTTCAAATTTTATGTAACTGTACCACTTTGCAGTCACAATGTACACAGCAAGATCAATAGTTGTCAGAGCTGCTAAAAGGAAGTAGAATCTGTCCAAATGACCATTGTTGATGTTTCCAGGAATCCATCCCGGCATTTTATGAGAAACAGAAAGTTTCATGACTATAGTCACTGGCAAGCTACTCACATAATTTCCTAAGGATATGGAAGTCATGCAAAGTGCACTCCCAAAGCTCTTCAAACCATCGGGCGTCTGCCCATTGAAGAATTCCAGTTGTCCAACGTACATGAAAACCTCTGATGCGCCAATTAAAACATATTGTGGAACCTGCCAAAATATGCTTAGAGTACTCCAACGTTTCAAGCAATCTTTCGGCACGTATTTCAGCCTAAAATGCTCGACTGTACCTGCTGCTATCATTGCCATTATAGCTATAATTAGGCCAATTCCCATTCGTTGGAGCTCAGTTAGCCCTTTGGAACTAAACTTTCTCAATCTTGCAACAAGGGGGTCGAGAACTCGCCTATAGATGAAAATAAAAGCTGCAACGCTAAGAATGTCGAAGCTAGACGCGCTGGCCGGAGGTATATGAAGCCTGAAAAAATGGTTTTCATGGCAGCACTTTGTTCTACGAAAAGAGAGGCCATCTGAGTGAAGAAAACAGAGTATTGTATGGTGCATAGCCAAATTGGAAGAAGTCTAAGTATGCATTTTACTTCTTCAACTTGTGTTACTGAGCATAGGCTGCATGGATTAATGCCAAGATCATTTCGTTCTAAATTATAATCATTTGATGTGATAACCGCGGCTTTGTCCAAGAACCTACATACAACAATAAGAAACTAAATCTTATGTCCCCAAATTTAAAAATATTTATGTCAAAAGGAGAAACTTAACACTTACTTGAATCCATGGGTATGAAGTATTTTTCTGTCCCCACTTTCTGCAAGCTCCTTAACATCTACTTCATATAATTCATCATCAATTGAGGGAAGCTCAGCTTTCCATTTTCTTGATGCAGCAACAATCACTTGGCAAAACCTTGAGAGAGGATTTCCTTTTGGTATAAAATGTCTGTACCTTGGTGTCCCAACAAGGAACAAGATTAGCGCAACTATAGCTGAACCAGCTGATGCCCAAAAGCCTAATGTCCACATTCCCTTGTCCTCGTAATAAACCAAAATGGTGTTTGGAAAGAGAGATCCAAGACTTAAAGCCAAGTAACTAAAAAAGGACACTTTTGAGTGGCTTTCTGTAAGGTGATCGTCATCAAATTGGTCTGCTCCAAATGTTGCAATATTGGGCTGATACCCTCCATTGCCAAGAGCAATCAAGTAAATGGATTTGTAGAATAGAGCAACATCAATGGTGGAGTGAGTACAAGGAGTTTTTTCATCCCCACAGCCACTAGGCTTGACTAAGAATATGTATGATGTTAAAGATAGTGAAACCAAACCCTGCAATCAATTAAGCATAGCTATATTAGTGTGCATTAATTTTTTTGAACACACCATGTAAAATAGCTATTAATGAATAAGATTGATGACACTCAATTAAGAGTACGTGGTTAATAAACTATGACAAATGGACCAATCTAGACTTGTAAAGTGTGTCGAGCTCGTCCAAGTTAGTCAAGGAAATAAATTATTTAAAATTTTACAATAATTTTATTTTTGTAGGAAAAAAAAAAACCGGAAAGGTCAAAACATTTTTGCCAATGATGCGAGCCAATGAAAAAAAGAATAAATGATTTAAATGGGCTTAGCTTGGATATTTTTATGACTTTGGCCTGACTCAATTTAAAGAATTTTTAAACCGAAAGTACTAACATGAACGAGTTATATTATGTTAAATCAAATAGGATCAACCCACTCTACACTTTACATCACTTGATCAATCTTATTGACACAGTCAATAACTGATGATCAACTATAATGTATTCTAATTTGGTATTTTTATTTGGATTTTGCTACTTTGACAGAAAAATTGTGACAGATGCAATGACATAATCCTAGTTGGGAACGGATGATTTGACGGGGATGTTGACTATGTTTAAAACAATCTAATGATAAAATGTCATGTGACATTATATCAAGAATTATGTCAAGAATTATGTTACTATAGCATGATTATTTTTATTTATAAGGACTATCAAGCCTGATCTTCCGCCTCCAGTGAGTATGATAAAAACCTCTTACTGTTGACATTGCAAGAGAATTTTAATTATGATTTTTTGAACTTCACGCGTAAGAAGTTTTTATTGTGCCCACTGGAAGTGAGAGATCAATTTCATAAAGACCGTAAGCATATAAATATTGACTACTTACAACCACAAAGATTGCTTGGAAAATGGCACAAGTTTTGTATCGACCCCAATAAGAGTCACTAAGGAAGGCACCCAAAAGAGAGAAGATGTAGACAGTGCCTGTCCATTTGCTAACGTTATTTGCTGCTTCAGCATTGTCTTGTCCCATAACTCTTGTTAGAAACAAAACTCTCCTAGCCCAAAAAACGCCAGTGTAGCGAGACCTTGGTTCACTACAAATAACTCATATTAATTAATCAATTATTTTACATGAGAAACTTATTTCTTCATTTTGAGTGCTTACCAAGTATTAGAACACCAGCAAACCATGTACGAGTTCTTTTGCGGACAGCGGGATGTCCACGCTTATCTACACTTTCATCGAAAGTGAATTCTTCTTGTTGCTTCATTGTTTTCTCCACGACTCGATTCTGATAAAAATTTAAATTTATTCTGATAAGTGTATTTGTTTTTGTTTTTTCTTTCGATCTCTCATATGTGCCACAGGTATTATAAAATTTTCCATATATCATGGAAATTATTAATACTAAGAAGAAGAAGAAGAAGAATTGACTTGTATCAAATAAAAATATTATTGTCGAAAGACAGATGGAAATTAATGCTGTGATGGAAACTATTTTCTCTTTTTCGAGGAAAATAATAAAAGCAACATCGTTTAATACATGAATATAGTACTTACTAGGTGATGCGCAGCTTTTGGCAAAATATGGAAATGGTAACTTACACCATTACACGTCATGAGTAACGAAATCTCCCCCCTCCTTACCACCACCCTAACCCAAAGAACATGTTTACTGGTGTGTTACTTTCTTCCTCCAGACCCGACTTTTTAAGTTACTTTTTACTCATCTGAAAACAAATCTTTTAACTTTTTGAAAACATCCGAACATGTTCGATATGATAGT
This sequence comes from Fraxinus greggii, assembly GCA_903798315.1. NCBI lineage: Eukaryota > Viridiplantae > Streptophyta > Magnoliopsida > Lamiales > Oleaceae > Fraxinus > Fraxinus greggii. Next base: position 921 of record CAIGRK010304676.1, on the reverse strand, counting down.
TGCCCTAGGAAGGTTTTGTATTGCTAGTTTCAGACCACTAATATACCGAATCAAGTTTACATACCAAAAGTTAAGATAATGGAATGAGAAGAAAGTGGATTTTCTTCGATTGCACATTAACTATCTTATGAGCTTATTTGAAAAGAATAAATTGGATAGAATGATCAAAAAGAAAATTTCTCTGCAAATTATAAAGATACCAAAGGAGAGAACATCACACTAACCACTTGAACAATGTTTAAGCAACCCTTTATTACTCTTTACGGGACGAATTGTATTCGAAATGCAAACTGCAAAATGCTTCAAAGGGATGATCAAGTACATATATGTAGAGATAGAGAAGAAAGTTAAGAAGAGAAGCAAAAATGGTGATGTATATATAGATGAGTAAGATTTCCTAAGTGTTCAAGAAGACTAAAAGAAAATTCTTTGTTTATAAATTGGAAAAAAAAAATGCTGACAAAGCAATGTGTTGTAAAACAAAAAATATTTTATGGAGAGGAGAGAAAACGAATCGTTTATTTGGTACAACACATTATTGGAATATTGCATCATCATAACATGTCCTTTTCACTTGAGGGAGAAAATTGTTGGGGTTAAGCTGTATTGATGCTGACACATATTTGAAACATGCACGTTTCTTTAATTACTTGACTCCACTTAATTTTTCTTGACTACTATTCTAATTAAATTTTTATTAGAATGCTTGTTAGATATAACTTAAAAAGTTGACATCGAAGTCAATAATTAATTGTATTTACATATTTCATAGACCCACGATTTTTTTAAATTACATATTTCATCAACTTTTATCAAAATTTACTAAAAAATTAATTTTTAACTAAACCAAACATGGGCTAAAAGTGAACACAAGTACCCATCTTTAATTAAATTAAATTAAAACGCCAATTTAAATTGACC
>CAIGRK010304665.1:939-11499 GCA_903798315.1 Fraxinus greggii | reverse complement strand
TTCAATCTTAGAAGAGATATGTAGAAGAAGATATTTATAGTCAACAAAGATGGCTACGTACTGTAGCAAAACTGGATTGAAAACAGGCAAGTGTGAAAACTCGTGTGACAAAAATGAACAGTGAATCTCACATTCTCTCTTAATGAAGGTATATATATATATATCTAATTTTAATTCCACCACACCCTTAATATATGGATCCCTGGTTTGAGACTCATTTTTCTTAAAATATATTTTTTTTTTAACAACACATTCTTCAGTAAAATAATATTACCCTAAATCTGAAGTTTTTACTTATTTTCTAAACACACATTCTCCATCAATCTCATATTCTAAAATACATTATTACTATAAAAATGGGAAACAGACAGGTGAGTGTGTTTGGCCCCCATTTTTTTTTTAAAGAAATAATTTTTCAAAAATAATTTTCAACAATACAATATTCTATGAAATAATAATACTATACGTAAATCAAAAAAAATTCCTTATTTTTTAACTGCATAATTTTCAACAGAACACTATCAAAAAAAAATGCATTTTTTGCCAAAAAAAAAGGGCTCAAACAAGGACTAATTGTATAAACGCAGCTAATGTCGTTACTAAGCTCTATTTCTTTTGGAAAGCTCATACTACATAAAACTTGTAAAATGATAAATTGTTTTGACATAATTTTTTAGTATAAATCGTATTATTTAAAAGTTATTTGTTTAAAACATTAAAAAAAATGATGTATGAAATATTGTAGAAATTATGAAATATTAATTTAGAGCATCATCTTTAATTTTATTTCTAAAAAATATTATTGGAGTGAGAGAATGAAAAATAACAATGAATAAAATTAAGAAAAATATTATATTAACCTTGTAAAAATAATATTTAATTTAATCAGATACGAATCGATGTATAAGAAAATAGACACAGTTGATATTTTAATATAAATTAATAAGCTCATTAACTTTCAAATTTCCAATTTGGATCACGTGTTTTATGATTACACAGATTATTATATGTTACAACAACTCAAATTCAGTCTACACCACATGTCAAACGTGCCCCCACTCCCGGTCTTCAATCACTGCGCTCTGTTTACTCTAAATTCCCACCGCTCCTCCATTTTCTCTCTCTAAAACTACAACAATGTCCACAACCGATCTTCTCCGACTCTCTCTCAAACCCTTCTCTTCCACCAAGCTCACAAGCTTGACTCGCTCCAATGTCCACCGCATCCTCCTACCACCACGGCGCCGTTTGTACCGTGTATATTCGCCAGGAGTCCGTACTGTCAACCGTGTTTTCTCAAAAGCTATCGAATTCAAGGCGCCTGAACTCCAACAGCAAGACAAACCAGCTGAAGAAGAATTGATCTCCACACTGCTTCTGGATGTATCCGGAATGATGTGCGGCGCGTGCGTCACGCGCGTCAAGTCTATCATTGCCTCCGACGAGCGCGTTGACTCGGTTGTAGTGAACATGTTGACCGAGACAGCGGCAATCAAGCTGAAGGAGGGAGGTGGACAGAGTTATCCAGATGTAGCAGAGGAGCTGGCTAAGAAAGTGACAGCGAATGGATTCGACGCTCGGAGGAGGCCGTCGGGGATTGGAGTGGAGGCAAAGGTGAAGAAGTGGAGGGAGACGGTGGAAAGAAAGGAGGCGCTGCTTGTGAAGAGTAGGAATCGTGTGGCCTTTGCTTGGACTTTGGTTGCCCTCTGCTGTGGTTCTCACGCGTCACATATTCTACACTCCCTTGGCATACATCTCGGTCACGGTGAGGACTTATATTTTCCCTTTTCAGTAAGTTACAAGTGCTGGTGCATAATGTGCAACGCATTTGTTCTGTACCGTATGCCTAAACTATTGTAGTCGCACATCTTTTTTCACTATAGTATTAGGAAATGTCTAATCTGTGAATGCGAACAGTACATTATTCGCCGACTTAGTTATGATTAATATGTTTTTGTTGTTTAGGATCAATTTTCGATGTCCTACACAATTCGTATGTGAAAGGTGGTTTGGCTTTGGGCGCTCTACTGGGACCTGGACGAGGTTAGCTAGAACTCATTGGCTGGATTTTTTTTCATTTAACTCAATGTTCGTAACTACATTTCTTTACTCTCAGTTTCATTCTCAAGCACTATCAGATAATTGGCACGCATATTTATTTATAGGACGTATCTTTTTGTTCCATCAAGACCTTTAATTATACTGCTTGTAGTTTGTATCTATTTATTTCATTACTAGGTCTTAAGTACCTTTTGAGGTGAACTCCGCAGACTTCATAATTTTTTGTAGCACATATTTCGATTAATTGCTTGATATAATTAACTTTATTTCCTAAAATATCAAACAAATTATGGTCCAGACTTGCTTTTTGATGGATTAAGAGCATTTAACAAGGGCTCACCAAATATGAACTCCCTTGTTGGCTTTGGATCTATTGCTGCCTTTGCAATAAGTGCGGTAAGGACTCATTGGACACAGGATTAGTGATTTAACTGTGCTTTGCTATGATTTCAGTTTTCTTCTTGTTTATTACTTTGCATAACTAATAAATCTTATGTTTTGCAGGTGTCACTCTTCAATGTTGAACTTCAGTGGAATGCAACATTTTTTGATGAACCGGTATGGTTTGCTATAACTTATCTTACTTTGCTTTTTGGCTCTTCCAAACTTGCACTTTCAGCTTACATGTCATCATGTTCGACCATTGAAATGGAGGTTCCATCAGAGAGTTTAGCTCTACATTTTGAATTCATTCTTTATTTCTTTTTCCCGCCTCACAGTCCTCATATGATATATTTGATGATATTGGCTTTAAACATTCAGTTTCGTGCTCTTGTTGGGTGTGTATTTTGTGCAAGATTACACCAATTATCTGGTTCACCATGCACGTGTAATTTTCATCTTTTTTGACCCTTAATCTATCATATCAATAGCAGCACGTGTAACACGCATGTGCATAATTGCATTTTGTAACAAGAGTGGCCGTCTCCCGAGACAACATTTATCCTTTTCAAACACATTATTTGCTTATGGGTTAATTTCCATAAAGCGAAAGTGCATTATGACTACCTACTTACTGCTTGAAACAAGTTTGTCATTAAGTAATTGTTTTTTAGAATGCAGGTTATGCTTCTTGGTTTCATCCTATTGGGGCGTGCACTAGAAGAAAGGGCGAGGATCAGAGCTTCTAGTGACATGAATGAGCTATTAGTAAGTTTTTGTGTGCTTTGTACATGTTGATGAGACTTGCTTCAATGAGATTAATATTAACTTTTCAAATGGTTTCTGCTATCATATAAATATTTGCTTTACGCAAAAAAGTTTCCTTGGAGGTGTACTACTTACAGGAAACACACACTTTTCTTGAATTCCATGTCTACCACTATTGGGAAATCTTTTATGAACTTTGTGTCAAACATGTCTTTTTGTTTGAAAATGGATAATTTATCCTTGACCTAACTATATATTTTTATATTTTCTTGATGAACTGCCAATCTTGACTCTGCAGTCACTTATATCCACAAAATCAAGACTTGTGATTACTCCATCGGGAAGTGATCAATCTGTTGAGAGCGTTATTTGTTCTGATGCAATGTGTCTTGAAGTTCCAACAGATGATATTAGAGCTCGAGACTGTGTACTGGTTTTGCCTGGAGAAACAATTCCTGTAGATGTAAGTGATTCTCATTTTGAGCAACTGTCTTATGCTGTCATAATGATTTCTCGAGGCTTTCAATTGTGAACTTTAACATGATAATTTTTTTCAGCACGCTTCTTTGAGGGTTTGTTTATTTTTAGTATTGGTGATTAGAGAACACCCGAATCTTTTTCTATGGCAGTGATGCTTTGTGTACGTCTTTCCTGATTGCGCGAATAAAATGCCTTTTTACATGCTGAATGGGAAATATCTAATTTTGCACACAGGGAAAAGTCCTTGCAGGTCGCAGTGTTGTGGACGAGTCAATGCTTACTGGTGAATCACTTCCTGTATTCAAGGAAAAAGGCCTTTCTGTTTCAGCTGGGACAATAAATTGGGTATGACTATTGATAGTATGTCACTTGATGCAGGCAATAAATGGATTTACAAAAACATGTAGATATTTCTCTTGATTTGTTTGAGCTGTAACTATTGCCCCATCCGAAATCACTCAAAAAAAAAAATAAAAAAAAAATATTAGCTTCAGATATTAATACCCCTTTTATCATTTTTGGGACAATTTTAAGAATTTGGTAGTCATTGCTGCATTATAAGGGAACTATCATATCTATAAATTGCTGTATATCAATTAGATGGCTTCTTGGATCTGTTCTGATAAAATTGTGGGTTATATATAATTTTTGTTCACAACTGCGTCTTGAACATTGTATACGAAGGTATTAGGTTGAAGTCTTGTTGTCACTTTTTTATTTCACAAAAAATTTACGTGAAAGATCTTTGATGAAAAATAAATCTGACTTGCACATGCCTCGAACATGATGAAGTTAAAATATAATAAATAACTTCCCGCCATCTTTAAAACTGAAGAGCGAAGATGGTTTGACAAATCATTATAGCATGTTCTTGAAGCTTAATCATCAAGCCAATTCAGATTTGGTCCGAGAAAGAAGATTTTTACTTTTTTGATTTTAAATGCTTTTTGATTTGTTGGACTGATATATTATTTGAAATATATTTCAGGATGGTCCTTTGAGGATAGAGGCCTCTACCACTGGTTCAAACTCAACAATATCCAAGATTGTTAACATGGTCAGTAGTCAGTACCCACCCCTCTTCTCTCTCTCTCTCTCTCATAATTTTTTGCTTAGAAAATTTCTCGATGGACTCTGAAGTAGCGTTTAGGAGTTTTTGCAAGTATTGTGGTTTGCCCCAAGCAAGCGAAATCCCTTAAACTTGTTTTTGCTGCTTATTGACTTGTTTTTAATCCTTATTATGTTAGACTTGGTTCATATATTTCATCTTCTGGGATTTCTATACATCTAGTATTTTGCAAGCATCTGTAGAGCGTAACATAATAGCGTTGTCTGCATGAAACTTGTGAATATGGCCACTCATTTTCAACAGCTTAAAGCTAAATAAGTATTGCAGTAACTAGTAGTGGTCAATATTAAGTTTTCAAAATAATTTCTGCATCTATCCTTTCGATTTTTAAGGTTGAGGATGCTCAAGGACGTGAAGCACCTATCCAGAGGCTTGCAGATTCAATTGCTGGTCCATTTGTATATAGTGTCATGACGTTGTCAGCAGCCACGTTTGCTTTTTGGTAGGCATTTGCATATTTTAGTTGTCCCCATTATATGCCCTTTTTACGGTGACTTATCTTATTAATATATGATTGATGGATGCTTCTCTGTTGCTTAGGTACTATATTGGAACACATGTTTTCCCTGACGTCTTGCTTAATGATATAGCTGGGCCAGATGGAAATCCTTTGCTGCTGAGCATGAAGCTTGCTGTGGACGTGTTGGTAGGTGGTGAATTTATGAGATTATAGTTATAATGATGCCCTTTTCAACTCAAATCTATCTGGCCATTTCAATTATTTTTCGCTGCATCTTTGCCATAGTTTAGGGATTAATGATTTGCAGGAGAATTTTGATGAGGTTCATGTTTTGAGTTCTGTTTTTGCTGTCTGTTAGTGTGTTATACTTTGGGCCAAATGTTTTACAGGATTCTTTAATTTTTTGAAAATGAAAAATTAGACACCAATTTCTTAGTCCCTATTTCGCTGAGTTCCTTGTTCTTTTCTTCATCTATCCACTGTCTACTAAATTTGATGTTTAAAGCATTAATTCCAGATAGAACAGGATTACAGAACATGATGGGGGTGGGATGGTGGCTGCCTTCAATTAGTTGCAGATATATGAAGACATGCTACTAAGAAACATAAATTTTTCATTGCATATAACAAATTTTTAAACAGTTAAAAATAGCCTTGATATGGATAATTCGTCTTTTATTTCCACCTTTTAGGCTGTCATTGTCATGTATAAATAAATTTTCTAAAAATTTCTAAGCATTGTAGTGTACAAACCATGCATTCATGTAAGTAATCTTCTACATGGCATGCAGAACCCATAAACATGATATAGACGGTCATATTTTAATAATTTTTCTGAGATTCTAAAACTAGTCTCAAGATATAAAAACTATGCATCATGTTAAGTAATTGATGAAGGATGCGATGAACAAAGAACCAGAATTTTAGAAAAAAGATAGGAGAGAATTGGGAAAGAGGAAGTTGTTTGCGTTCATTAGTCAAGTCTTACTATTACAATGCATAAGCCCTCTTTTATATAGGGTTTATACTAATTTAATTTAAGTAAGAAACAACTAGAGCATGCTTGAGCCCCATTTTATTGTTAGAATAAATTTTAGAATAGTAGATTGATTGAGAGTGTGTGGTAAGAAATAAGGAATTTTTTTGTGTTTGTGTGTAATATTATTTTATTGAAAAACATGTGGTTGAAAAGAAAAGAGAGAGAAGTGTATTTTCGAAATAATGGGGATCAAACAAGGGCCTAATAAAATACTAGAAAATTTGTAATTTTCCTAAGTTAAGAATCTAAGCTTGGAAAGTATTCAAAAAAATATATCTAACAGGATCTCCATAGTAATCCTCTACATGGCTTGCAGGATACACTTGTTTAAGTTGCATTTGTCTTGATTAGCTTTATTTTCTTGACCAGGTTGTTTCTTGTCCGTGTGCTCTGGGCCTTGCAACACCAACCGCGATTCTAGTTGGCACCTCTCTTGGTATATTCTTAGATTTATTTCCTGGAAGTTGTAACTATCGATAGACTTTGAGAAAAAAATGGGGGCACATTATTTACAATTTGATTCCATGTGGCATTACTTTTTTCCGCTTTTTTTCTTTTTCCTGCTTCGCTGCGCCAAAATTATCCATTGCTGAGTTAAATCATCCATTTCTACACAAAGATTAATAGGAGGACAGTTCATATACTGTGGATCTTCCTTCTCAAGGACTTCAGCTTCATGATTTTGTTCTCGTTTGGATCAACATTTGTTCCTTGTTTGAGCCCCATTTTGAGAGAAAAAAAGGTATTTTTGAATAGTGATTTTGAGAAAAAATGAGTGGTTAAAAATTAAAAAAGATTTTTCGATTTACGTGTAATATTATTTTATTGGAGAATGTGAGGTTGAAAATGAGTTTTGAGAAAAATGAATTTTTGAAAAAGGGGCTCAAACCCTTAGTTTGTATTAACTACTGTCAGCTTAGAAATTGAAATGTCCAGATGAAGTGCAATATGCCCCACTTTGTTAGTTCGTCAATTAGGGATTTACATGTATTAGTCAACTTTATTAAAATCTAATTAAGGATTTGACGTTTTGAGTTCTGTTTGATACTCAAGCAGACTGCAGCTAGTTATAAGTTCTATAATAATTTTCAGCGCCTTGGGATGCATTAGATCTTGAACTTTTGAGTGTTTACGAATCTTGATCTTGATTTACTTTTGACGCTAATATGATCATAATTTGGAAACTTTACATTTTCTTTTTCTACTGATAACAGGAGCAAAACAAGGACTTCTTATTAGAGGAGGAGATGTATTGGAACGCTTGGCAGGGATAGATTACATCACTTTGGATAAAGTATGTATCCAAGTAAAATCTATTTTCTGTATTATATGAATTTAGTTTAGAAAATAAAATATTTATAGAAGCTATCTGCTAGATATCTAAAGAAAAAGACACGTGGAAAAAGAAACAAAGAAACATTGCCACATGTTGATTTGAGGCTCACTGTTATCTTGGTTGCTTTTGACATTCAGACCGGAACTCTCACCGAAGGAAAACCTGCTGTTTCAGCTTTTGCATCTCTGGGTCATGAAGAATCAGAAATACTTCGAATTGCTGCTGCAGTAGAAAAAACAGCTTCACATCCAATTGCGAAGGCCATTATAACTAAAGCTGAATCATTGAATTTGAGCATTCCTATCACAAATAGACAGTTGACTGAACCAGGTTCTGGAACCTTGGCAGAGGTAGATGGGCTGCTAGTAGCAGTAGGCAAATTGAACTGGGTTTGTGAACGTTTCCAGCAAAGAACAAGCTCTTTCGATCTAAAGAGATTGGAGCAGTCTGTGATATCTCAGTCATCAGCAACTAGTTCATCATCAAACCATTCGAGTACAGTTGTTTATGTTGGCCGGGAAGGAGAAGGCATCATTGGTGCTATTGCGATATCCGATAATTTGCGTCCTGATGCTAAATCTACAATAACTAGGTACTAATTACTCTTCACGAAACAGAATAGGACCCACAGTAATCCTCATCTTACATTAGTACATAAAAATCTAAGGAATGGACTGTATCTCAATTTGGGACTTATAATATTTAGCTCGGCCAAAAGCAGGAATTACTTCATATGAAGTAATATATACATAACTATAATGTTGGCTATTCTTAAGTACCTTTTTCATATTCAACCTTTCTTATATCTTTCTACCTTTAATGCATGAAAGGCTTCAGCGGAAGGGAATTAAAACAGTCCTCTTATCTGGGGACAGGGAAGAGGCAGTTGCAACTGTAGCAAAGACAGTCGGCATCGACAATGAATTTGTCAATGCTTCCTTAATGCCACAGCAAAAATCTGGCATCATCTCAAGTCTTCAGGAATCTGGCCATAATGTTGCAATGGTAATTTTCCCAAGTTGAAATGACTTTTTATTAAATGTTCTTATCGGACAAATAAGCTTGATATTGGGAAATAGAAATCTTTACAACAATTATTAGAAGTTCTGCTTTGTAGTTTGCATGGACAAATGATTGTGTTGTATGAATATGAGAACTTTCGACTTAGCAATTTTATTGGAGAGAACTGTTTCTTGGACAATGCACTGCCTGATAATTTGACTATGCTGGGCTTTTTACTTTTCATTATTGAAAACTAGGACGATTATGTGTATTCACATGATGATTTGTCATCAATTTTGGTGACGAGTGGTGGAAATTGATATTCAGAACTATTAAACTATGTGTTTTGTGCTTTGTGAAGGTTGGTGATGGCATCAATGATGCACCTTCTCTTGCCCTTGCTGACGTTGGCATTGCTTTGCGAATTGAAGGACAAGAAAATGCTGCATCTAATGCAGCATCCATTATACTTCTCGGAAATAGACTTTCACAGGTTTGCATTTTCTTCTTATCACGCTGGTGGAGATTGTGATACAGACTTGAATTGGAGACATTCCAAAAGTGCTGTTATTTTAGGCATAAAAATAGGAAATTGATTCTGATCTATTTTCTTATCGAGATTATTAGTTTTGAGTAGGAGGCAGCCAAACAACTAGATCCATTAGAGTCACTTCTAATTTTTTAGGGTTTTTAAAATTATTTCCAGATGACCCAATTAAATAACTAACCCCTTTCAAATTCTTTATCACATTTTTTTTTTTCAAAAGTTTGATGCCGGAACCGAACCAAACTGGAACCATTCGGTTCCAAATCTACAAAGGGAACCAAATGGTTCCATTATCAAATAACGATTAATTTTCAGTTCGGTTCCAGTTCTTGGCCACACCCAGGCCTAGTTTTTTGGAAATTTTTCCCTTTTCATCAGAGATTTAAGTAAAAACAGGAATAACAATTCTGAATAATGGAGATTCATGATATACAACATATTGAAATTTCTCTGCAGTTGCTCTCTAATTCTTTGATTCTTCTCTTTCTTCTCTCTCTACCACTATCTGTTCTACTTCACGCTCATCCATTGTCCTTTATCATGGTGCTTTTCCCTTTTTTAGATTTACAATAAATAACGGCTACACGTTTTTAAACATCAAGCAGAAACAAATTGTTGAATCTTACGAATAAAGAGTAAAGAAGAAAATAATGTTCCTTGGGTATTACAGCAAAATACTGATAATTTATGGTAGAATTTTTCTGTTATTATGAAGAAACTTTCTTTTGTTTATCTTACGTCAGTATTTTCAGAGCTCAATTTTTCTAGTTGCCAATAATGAAATTTAATATGGATATTTCCTTCCAATCTCCTTCGACTGAGGAATATTTTACCTGGAACCGGTGGCAGGTAGTAGAGGCAATAGACCTCGCAAGGGCAACAATGGGAAAAGTTCGTCAAAATTTGACTTGGGCAGTAGCATATAATGTTGTTGCAATTCCTATGGCAGCTGGAATACTACTTCCTCATTTTGATTTTGCTATGACACCCTCTCTTTCCGGTAAGTACTCTACTTATCTGAGGTCTTTCAATGAAGATGCCTCTGTCATTGCCTTTTCTAGCAAAACAATTAAACAAGCTGACAAAGAAATGACTTGTATCCATGCATGTTACACTATTTATTCATTGCGATCATTCGCCCCTCTAAGGGTTGCCATAATTTGTCTTTTTGCAGGGGGGATGATGGCTTTGAGCTCAATTTTTGTTGTCAGCAATTCACTGCTTCTGCAGTTCCATGGGCATCAGAGAAAGATAGAGAAGAGCAATGCCGACAATCGATACCAGCAAAATGAAGCAACATTGGTGTGAGTTGGCTTCTGTTCGACTGGATGAACCCTTTCATTATGAATCTTTACCC
>CAIGRK010304642.1:0-14073 GCA_903798315.1 Fraxinus greggii | reverse complement strand
ATTTTCTTTTAGTACTTTCTGCTTACAAGTTAGTACCATGTAGGCTTTTATAAAAGACTCTGAAAGTCATAAAAATTTGAATATCCCAAAACTTATAGAGACTTTTAAAAAATTTTAATTGAATACACAAAAGTTTCAATTAAATACACCAATACGTCTCCAAAAGTCCACATTGAATACCACTAAACTTTTTAAATCCCAAAAAATCAAAAAAAAACTCAATTGAATACATCCCCCTTAGAGACCTAAATTTGAGCGGCTTCATTCTAAAATGCAATTTATACCTCAATTTTAGCCCAGTGTTCATAAGCTGAATATTTATCCCATAAATTTGTTTGTGTCAAACGCCTGTAGTGAAAGAAATCTTCTGTAATTTCTTTCCTCTGGCGAGCATCCATTGTAGGCAGATACATAATTATACCGACCTGGTAAATGCAATTCAAAGAGTAAGAATCTATAGTTATTATGATATGCAATTAAAAATAAGAACACTATATCTACAACAGAACGAACTAGATAAACATGGTTTGCTACATGAATGGATGCACGTCATGTTCACCATATTTTGGAAAACAGACTACATAAAAGTTCCATATGGAACGCAGCAGAGCATGTACCTTTAATTTGATAGTTTTAAATCAGCCAATGACCATATTTCTCTCCTTCTATGGTAGGGAAGTATGTTGGAAAATAAATCGGCATAGAATATTGATATTTGAAGGATGGTGTCAGGTAAAAGGTTCCAATCAAAATGCTGCTTTTACTTGTGTGACTAAACGAGTGATCATATATCAACTACCAAAGTTTAAAACAAAATAACTCATTTTCAAAGAGTCAGTGGAGAACATTAGATATGATCAGATTACCCAAGAGAATATGTCATCTTCGGACGAGCTATAAGCTGGGCTCATGAGGCTTTTGCTGCATGCTGTCCACCTCTGTTCAATAGGTGCAGGAGCAGGTATATTTTCTTTCTCAATGAGTTGCATCAATTCTTCAATATACTCCAGGTCTTTCATGCTTGGTTTAGATAGGGTTCCAACGGGAAAACAAATTTCTGATACCCATTGTTGGCCACCACAATCAAAGCCCAAAATTTCATCACTCCAGCCTACTCTGTATCCCTCCGACTTTCTCCAGAACTCAGCCTCCGCGTGATTGACCTTCATCACATAGTCTTTATTGAGAGGATCCAAGTCAAGTAGCTTATCTCTCATTTCCGTAAATGAAAGTTCATTTATGTTGGGTTCATTTTCTCCGGGAATATTATCTGTAACTGCTTCTTTCCTGATGATAATGGTATCAATTATCTGAAAAAAACAACTAGAGATATATATATCTAATATAATATAACTTATAAATTTTAGTTTTTTTCATTTTTTTCACTATCTTCTCTTCTATTGTGTTTTCTTTATTTGTTAACATGCGTCAGAAATCAAAACAAATATGATAAGCAGAGGTAAAGAATATAAAAACAAAAGAAATCTGATTATATTTTCCATGCTTTCATCCCAAAAGATTATGTTGATCAATTTTTCACTAGCTTCTCATTGCAAGAATTAGTCAATAGATAACTTCATAGGAACCAATTACCAAGCAATGAAAGATAATCATTTTACCTATACTTCCTTAGTGAATCGCAATAGAGATCCCTGACATGCTGTATAGCTTCTTCTTGAGTATATTTCGGTTTGAACTTTGGTGGACCATTCCATTTTGAAAGAGGATTACACGTCACAACCACAACTGTGTCAGTGTACGGAATGTACAAGTACTTAACGTGTTTGTTCTCAGACAGAAGCTTTCTGTAATTAAAAAATTAGTGGAATTAACTCAATTTGCAAGAAATCAAGAAATTTGAGAACATGTATTTCATAATATTTAACTACCAGCAAGGGGCACCAAATTGACCAGAGACTGCCCCAGTATCCATTAAATGGGGACGTGTCGTTAAACTGTCAATTGGTACTTGTAATGTTTTTAGATAATCTTGTATAGAGTGTCAATCTTCCTCAGATTCAACTAGTTTTCATTTAACCAGAACAACATTGACCAGAAGAGGACGCACAACTGGAGCTTCTATACTAGAACCTACTTAGGGTGGTAAACGGACTAAGCCGTTCCCCAGCTCAGCTCGGCCCATTTTCTGCTCCGGCTTGTATTGGGATGAGCCATGGCAGAGCCGAGCATGAATTTTTTCGCGAGTATGTTTGTCTTTAGCTCGTGGGCCAATATATTTGACAATTTTGAGTGGCCAAACGATCACATTACCACTTGGCCCAATGGTCATATATTTATTTTTTTTAAAGATCCCTTTTTCCTATGAACCCCCACTTAATTTTTTTTCACACAACTCTACCTTCTCAATTTACAATTATTACACGCTCCATAAGCTCTTTTCTTATGCTATCTAAAGTTTAATTCTCTCCAAATTTACTTATTTGAGTTATTTCTATAGAATTCTAGTATAAATCATATTATTCAACCTCCTACTTACATATATTAATTCGAAATGGGATACAACAAATTAATAGTTAAGATTTTCAAGATTTGACTTCATAATTTGTCAGTGTTGTTTACTTAATTTTTTATTTATTTATTTATTTTTTTGACTTTTTAAAGAAATTGGACACCTAATATCTTTTTCGTATACAATTTTAACTCAGCATATGTTAAAAGTAGTCACTCCCAAGCCTGAAAAAAGAAGGAAGATTTCAATATTTTTTAAATTTTAAAAAAAAAAAAAAAGAGAGAGAGAGAGAGAGATTTCTCATAGACAGCTTGGCTGAGCCCATGTGGCACACGAGGCAAAGGGCCGAACCGAGTAGGATTTTTGGACATGTGCTGAGCTGGTGTGTTTAAGGGCTGAGCCGAGCACATTGCCACCCCTAAACCTACTGCTGTACAAAGACTGACAATCCTAGTACATGAAAGTCCACTGACACACAATAATAATAACTGAAGACTCACAAGGTCTACATGCATGGAAAGATGCAGGAAGCTAAAAAACAACCCAGGAGAACAAAATGCGACTTTCACTTCAAAATCAACCTGTCGATTGACATTTTAATGTTTCAACTAACAGAAATAGAAACTACATTAAACCTATTTCAACCATTCTTTCTGGTGGCATGATAAGTGAATAATCACAAGATGAAATCGATTGTGATTTAGTCAATAATGATGTCAACTAATTCTAGTATAAGGCTCATCGCATAAACATAACAAATTCAAGATCCGAGGAAAAAAAAAGATGTTTTACTTTCTCTTCAACATGTTTTATATGAGCATTTCTTGGGTAAGCAATTAAAGTAATTACCATTGTTTGTTGGAGGAAGTTATTAACATCAAGAAAAAATTCCTTACTAAGTGAAGAAAATGAATATTACTTGTGATTCTTTTTTATCTCTTTCAGGTTTGATACAAATGTGTGCTCTACGAGCTCCAGCCTCTCGACACATTGCAGAGTGACTTCTGCAACTACACCAAGTCCTCCAAGACCACAGCGAGCCAGATAAAAGAGTGCTGGATTTTTCTCTTTAGAAACCTCAATAGTACCCTTAGCAGGAGTAACTAATTTCATGCTGATGACCTGCTCATCAATAGGAGGTAGCCTTGCACCAGTGCCATGGGCACCAATCTGAAGGTTTGCAATACACATGAGCCAAAGACATAAAAAGCCTAAAAGCAACTTAAAACTTGAACATCACTAATAACTTCATAAACATACAAATGCCCCATAGGTTAAAAGAAGTCCATGACTAATTACATGTTAACAAAAACATTAGCAAAATAAGTTAATTATATCTTCTCTTTCTTATCTATCCTTCTCCACAAACCTCCCAAGACAAAGTACAAAGAAATACTAGAATAACAGAAAAGGCTTTTTAGTTGATTTGCGAAGCATGAATTAAAAGAATCATTCATCGCCTACATATTTGAACTCCATTGTTTCATGCGAACATCAACACAAGTCGAAGCACAACCATTTTATAAAATTAAAACAAAAAATAATAACCTCCACCTTAATCTACTTGAATGCTGACATAAAATATTTAAGTATGTTACTTAAGCAAAAGATAGGCAATGTTACTTAAGCAAAAGATAGGCAATCCTTGAGGCAAGCACCACTCCTATCTGCACATACATTCTTGATCGGAAGTACACTATGCAAGCAACAATACAACTTGAAGCAAGAACACCTATAGCCCAACAATTAAAATACCATATTAATTCAAAAGAAGAGCCACAATTGAACTAATAATCACCTGAACTATACCACCAATCTGTTGCTCCCTTATAGATGCAAAATTTTGCAATGTAATCCCATACTCTTTAATCCCATCCACAAGTTGCTGGACCCTAGTCCCAGCCTGCACCCTCACCCATTTCTTTTCTTTATCCACCTCCAAAACCTCATCCATTAAAGCCAAATTGACCATCCCTGCGCGCGTCAGCCCAATGCCATTTGGGGACAAGCCTGACCCCACAGGCCGTATCTTTTGCTTATTTTGGTTACAATCTTTAACTACAGATTCAAGCTCTTCGAGGGTTTCAGGCTGGATGAAGGTACGCGTCTGAACTTCATGGGTACCGCTCCAATTGGAGACTGTGTGCAGGTCGGGCGGAAGCGGGGCGTAGCGGAAGAGCTGGGCCTTCTTGTGCTTCGCATCTTCGGGGAATGGGAAGGAGTAGTAGGTAGCAGCACCGCAGCCAAGGAAGAGAAGGGTGTAGCCTAGGTATTTTCGAAGCTCCGCATCGGTGGAAGAGGAGAGTGGCGGTGGGTTGGAGAGTGAGGAAAATTGGCGGTGGACGGCGGACGAGGTGGTGACCGTAGGTTTATAGGGACGGATGAAGGAGTGGATGGAGCGTCTGACATTGAGAACTCGAAGCATTTGGGTTGTGTTTTACAGGGGTTCAGTGAGAGCAGAATAAAACGAGACTGTAGGGAAAAAGTGGATCAGATCGACCTCTTCGATGGGATTAAGGATTTTCAAAAAGAACAGGAGTCTTTAATATTTAAATTTGGTGAAATTTATTTGGAAATAATGGATTACGGAATAGTATTTTTTGGAGAATGTGTGGTTAAAAAGTAAAGGAATTTTATTGGTTTATGTGTAAAATATTTTATTGTGTGAATGTGTGGTGGAGAAATGATACTGTAGCAAACAATTTTTTTTGGTAAAGGATGACAAACAGGGGCTAAAATCAGCCTCAAAATATCAAATTTATNATTTGGTGAAATTTATTTGGAAATAATGGATTACGGAATAGTATTTTTTGGAGAATATGTGGTTAAAAAGTAAAGGAATTTTATTGGTTTATGTGTAAAATATTTTATTGTGTGAATGTGTGGTGGAGAAATGATACTGTAGCAAACAATTTTTTTTGGTAAAGAATGACAAACAGGGGCTAAATATGAGATGCTCTCTAATTTAAAAAATTAATATTTAAAATTATATTTTAAAATTTTTTAAATTAATATTTTAATTTAGAGTGTGAGTTTTACTCTCTAAATTTAAAGAATCAAACTAACTCTTTATAATTAAATACATTCAAAGTGTTTCAATTTTCAATGTATGAAAATAATAAAATAATTAAAATAAAAGCTAATTAAAATAAAAGATAAAGAAAAATAATAAATACTTTTTGAAAGTAGTAAAATTAAGTGTTAAATATAAATAGTTTGTTAGAGTACTCCAAAATTTTAAATCTTCAAATTTATACATACTCTCCAAATGATATAATATACTTTTTAAAAATAGAGAGATGATTTAATGAACGTGATTGCAAATAGGTGCTTGGACAGGTGGGTGAGTAGTCAACATCTGTGTGGATAAACTTTTTTTTTTCAAACTATCCAATAATACTACATGTCCTCTTATTTTTAGATCTTGTCATTGAATCTGTGTAGCGTGATTGTTTCAAAAACTAACCTATTTTTCATCATTTCGTATGCAAGCAAATAAAATTTTTCTTACAAAAAGTTATAACGCCGATAGTAATTAAAATTTGAATTTTAATTCAAATTAAAGTTAATAATTAATTTTAATAACATATGATTTAGGTTTCACAATTTTTATTTCACATATTTTATCAATTTACATTAAAAGTTGTTAACCGCAATTTTCGTAAAGGTTTCGTGGCCAACCGATAAACACTCCACGTAGATAGCTTACTGCGCAAGACAACAAACCGTTAGTTACTTGAGGCCTTTTTCGGTGGTAGTGGAAGAGGTCGCGAGCACTCCGACGATCAAGTTAGTTAACATTGAAGGAAAATTACATTATCTTTCAAATGGTGCTGCATGGGTATTTACAGGTAAATAGGTAGATTTGGGACCATTGATGGAGGGATACGTGGCCTCATCTGCTGGACGAGATGTCCTCTCTAGACATCAATCAATCAGTTCACAAGTTGACGATCATTTATTGCCCCCTAATAAGTGAATTTGGTAATTTGACTTATTAGCGTCTGTTGTACAGACATTACACATCAATCAATCATGTGAATCTTATTTTTACTAGATCTTTGTACAAAAGATTCCCTATTTAATATGAACGAGGAGATGCGATGTGATAGTATTCCAGTAGCAACGCTCTCTCTTTCTCGCTCGTCTTACTTTCTTCAAAGGTGCGTCACCTTAGAGCATTGGTTTGACGAACGTAGATAAGGACCATATCACCTTGGCAAGTCGGTAACAGACATGTGGAACTTATTTGCATAGCTGATAGCTATGGTGCTGATATGGAGCCTCTACGAAAGAGATGTAATCGTCCCTCAAGTTCATGTATGAATATTTATATAATGCATGAACTTGCAATATAAGATTGTGTGAAAGTTTATCTAATTTTTTTTGTTGCACAGTACGTGTAGTCCCCTAAGTCCATATATGAATATTTATATAATGTGTGGACTTGCAACGTAAGATTGTGATGGTGTTATCGATCATGAAGGTGATGTTCTTACTTGAGGACGAAGCTCTGAATGAAGGCAACTTTGAGAAAAGTTGTGAAGGCAGAGGCGATGCACATCAGACTTTTCGAACGTTGGAAGGTTGACTATGAAGATCTGAGCTGACAAGACATTTCATTAGATTATATGCCAATGATTTGAAAGCCATTGCATGTTTCCAAGAAAGACAATTGAGGCATCGCATACTCCCAAGACAAGTGTCTCTTGGGTCATTATTGCTAATCATAGCGTATGGATGTCGAACTTTGATATGATGCATTTCAAGCGGGCGTACGTAATACCGATATCTTGTCCGTCAAAGATGTTTGATGCTTGATATTTTACGGCGTGGATCAATCGATAGACGAATGGTCCAGATTGAACATGACTTCATCTGACAGCTAGGGTTCATGAACTCTACCTATAAACACTTCCTTCACACTCCGTATATTTTTCTTTACTTTTGGCAAAAGTTTGAAATCACCAAAGCACTCTACAAAATGAAAAATCTCCAGTGACGGTCTTCATACAATACGGCCGTAATCCCCAGTCTCCGGCGACTTGGGACTTTTAGTAGTGTTCACTTTTAGGCAAATGTTTAGATCATTTCGCATTTCTCCATCTTTTTTCTTTTCTCTACGAGCAATTGGTTGCTTCTGCGAGTTCCAACGAGGTAAGTGGGGGTAGGTTAACACTGGTAGCCTCGGATGTGAGTGAAGTCACTTTGTCCTCAAATGACGTGTCGAGGGCTATGATGAGTAGGGAGAACATATAGAAGAGGCCGACAGCCAAGCGAACACCTCAACTCATTGGGGGGCTTCAGATTACCCATCAATAATGAAAACCTCAGACCTAGCAAAACTTAGAGAGGATTATAGGATACCTGATAACATGGGGCTAATTGTATGGGACCCTAACGAGCATGCTACCCTAGGTGGGGGGGTGTCACTATTAGCGAGGCTATTTTCAAAACTGGATTTAGGCTGCCTTTGGATCTTTTCTTCCGTTTCGTTTTGAGGTCATATGGCCTCGCTCTAACCTAGCTGAACTCTAACTCATGAAGCTAAATGGTAGGGTATTGAATGTTGTAGCGTGAGGTATTATATAGTGTAGAGATGTTGTTCTACATTACATACCTAAGGTAATGGCGGAGGGAGATAAGACCAGGGGGTGGTACTATCTGACCTCTTAAGAGGCTCACACTCCATTTGTCATCAACCTGCCGACCTTCATCAAGGATTGGAAGGACTCTTGGTGCTGGGCTTTTGGAAAATGCAACACAATGGAGGGTGAGTTTTCAGGAGCTCAGATTTACTACTTTATTGATTTCACTTTGTTTTCTAACTGCCACCTCTTAATTGCAGATTCATTTCCTCAGCGCGAGCTGTCTACGGAGACTTTGATATGATTAATATCATATATCAGCTCCCTCATCGCGATGGTCTTACTCCGAGATGATCAAGACGAATATTTACTTTGTAAAGAACGACCTCATATCTACCCAAGGTATTTTTGACCATAGTTACTTCACGTTGAAATGTTAATGGGTGAGATGCTAACAAATTTGTATTTGTTACAGAGGATTGGAAGAAGAGGTCGATGAAGCCCGACTTTGCAACCATCAAAAGGATGATGGTTGAGGCACGCGCCCTAAAAACCACCTCTTCTACATATAAGAAATAGACATATGAGCTCAAAATGCCAGCAATAGGCTTCTTCCTAGCAATGAGGATTAAAAAGAGAAAGTGGAGCAGTCCCTTAAGAAGAAAAGCAGGCACGTTGATCTGAAGTCCTATTCATCCAGACCAACCGTAGCGATGACCCCTTCACCTCCGCCCCTACTGCTATCCCAAATGGGATCGTGATACAGTAACCACAATCTCTTCCATCCAAAGTAAATCAGACTCCCTATACCGAACATAACCCTCCTCCATCTCGCCGAAGTAAGAAACTAGCAAGCATGGCAAAGGCTAGGTCAGATTTCCTGGGAAAGAACCCAGAAGAAATGGTGTCCAAAGTCCTCGAGGCTTTTCCTCCAAAGATTACATCTGTGGCCATGATCTACAACAAGTATTGGACAAGGCGTTAAGGACCAAACTACCTCATTTGAGCTCGAAGATCTTACAAAAGCCAACATTGCTTGCATGGCCCAAGCCTTGGCATCCGAATGCAGCTAGAGGGCTTGGTAAAGGATCTATGGGCCAAAAATATTAACTTGGCACTAAGGTTGGAGGTTGTCTTGTATTATGGTGACGAGGTTAGTGCAAAAAGGGGCCAAGGCAGAACAATCCAAACTGAAGAGGGCCGAGGCAGAAAACAAGTTGGAAAAAGCTAAGGCCATAGCTGACCAGCTAAAGAGGCTGCCTTGATGAGGAGGTTAGACTATGCTAATGAGCATTATCATTTGTCGTCGAGGCTATGGAGCCCTTGAAGAAGGAAAAAAGATTAACCGAGGCAGTTGTCAGAGGCCCAAACAGTGGAGATTAAGTCGCGAAGGTAAAGGAGATGTTGTTTGGTGAAGCTGCAATCCAAAAGTTCATCGACAACTTTGAAAATATTGAGTGCTATGACACATTTACCAACTTCTGGCTGCTTAGAATGCTTTGGGTCGTCCGTGAGAGGTCCACCCCGACATGGACCTAACTGTCCTTAAGGAAGACTTCAGGCGACCTACCAGAAAATATTTGACCTTCAGGTTGCTAATGATATTCATCAGGAAGTGTCCCCCAAAAATGAGGTGGTGGTGGGTGATAAGGCCACAATGCCAGTTAATCCTTAGGATTTTCTCTATTTGTATGCAATGACTTCGACCCTCTTTTTTCTAATTTTATGAATAAAAAGATTATTTTCCTTTCTTAAGTGTTGAAACTTATTCCTTTGTTCATGTATAAGCCAGACTCCATGTCGTTTCATATTTCTACTTTAGAGTAACGATGAAACTTTGCTTAGGTAACGAATTGTTGCTAATTGAACTTACCCGCATCATAACTAACAATGAAACGTGTAATAAGAAACTTTGTTTAGCTAATAAACTATCCTAAGTATTGTTGCTTCAATTTATTGTTGCCTTATCAACTAGGTCAACACTTTGCAAATAAAGAACATCGTTGTCAGAGGCTAGTATGCCTCACGAAGTGCCTTCCCCACGATTTGCCCATGGAGAGTTTCATCTTCTAA
Organism: Fraxinus greggii; assembly: GCA_903798315.1. NCBI lineage: Eukaryota > Viridiplantae > Streptophyta > Magnoliopsida > Lamiales > Oleaceae > Fraxinus > Fraxinus greggii. The sequence continues at coordinate 3,942 of CAIGRK010304642.1, read as the reverse complement.
GGAAGCTGAGGTGATTTCCCTGCTGGAGGTGTTTAGCATCTCACCGTTCAAAGTTGACATCCTTATTAGAAGCTAGCGCACCTCCTAAAGAGCTTTCCCCATGGTTCGTCCATTGAGAGCATCATCTTTGAAGGGAGCGGATGTGACCTCCCTGGTGAAGGTGTTTAGTATCTCGTCGTTCGAAATGGACATCCTTGTCAGAGACTGGCGTACCTCTTGAAGGTTACCCCATAGTTCATCTATGGAAAATATCATTTTTGAAGAACTTAGAGGTGACCTATCTGGTGGAGGTGTTTAGCACGTTACTACTCGAAGTAGACTTCTTACCGGAGGCTATAGGTGGCTAGCCTTTTGAAGGGCTTTCCACATGGTTCGTCCATGAAAAGCATTATCTTTGAAGGACTCAGAGGTGACCTCCCTGGTGAAGGTATTTAGCACACCACCGTTCGAAGTAGACATCCTTACCAGAGACTGACACTACCATGGTTTGTTCATGTAGAGCATCATTTTCGAAGGACTCAATGGTGACCTCCCTGATGGAGGTGTTTAGCATCTCGTCGTTCAAAGTAGACATCCTTGCTAGAGGCTGGCACGCCCATAAATGGCTTCCTCCGTGTTCAAGTCGTTAATTTACGTACTATCTGTTTCGGGAGAGCTTAGTCCATCTTATCCCTCATGAATTTCATCATACCTCTATTAGTATGGCACCGAATGAGACATTATATGGGAGGAAGTGTAGCTTGCCAATTCATTGGGATAATGTCAGAGAGTGAAAAATTTTAGGTCCAGAGATCATTGATCAGACAGTGTAGGCTATTGAATAAATTCGAGTAAGTATGAAAATGGCTCAAGATAGACAGAAGAGTTATGCAAATAGAAGAAGAAAATATAAATTCAGTGGAACATTTTCACAAAGAATCATAGAACTTAATAATTTTTGAATTTTTTTATTTGGAATAGAGATATTGGAATTGAAATTTGGGAATGAATTTCACTCGGCATTCGAGAAAGGGAGTAAATATATTAGGGTTTTTGCTTATAAACTTGAAAAATCAATTGGAGATAAGAAAATTAAGAGACATTGTTGATAGTTGGATGAAATCAAAACTCTAGACTTTTCTCATAGTGCGTTAATGCTTGAGAATAATCATTAAATAATTGATTTAGTCACACTTTCACCTTAGAATTATTTAAGTAACATTGATCTTTTTAAATTCGATTGTATAGCTAAACAAAGGCGATTCCAATTTTAGTACTTAGTAAGAATTCAATTATCAACCCCCGTTGATTCGACAACCTGATTTCACTGTTATATTATAAAACTTGACATGGTGCGCTTGCCGTATATATAGTTTGCACTTAACAGTGACTTATAAAATTTGTGACTTGTGATCGAGAAATAATACGTGGCCTATTAATTAGATAATTTATAATCAATTGTGATATGCAAAACTTGTGCTTTGTGATCAAGAAATAATGCGTAACCAATTAATTTTATAATATGTGATGGATAAATAAGTTATGACCTATAAAATGTGTGATTTGTGATTGTGACATTTTGTGATTATGCCTAGTACATAACTGTGATCATAAACCATATAATATATTGACTTTAATTTATTTAATTACCTATTTAATTAATAAAATATTTTTAAGGAAAAATTACAGTAACAGTCTTTAACCTTTTCAATTTTTGCAGACTTTATCATAACCTTTACTTTGTGACAGCGAATGTCCTTAACCTTTTATAAACATGCATTTGGAGTCCATTTGATCGTAAGTTGACCAGAGAAGTTGATTTTGACCAAACTGTAAAAGGGCAAAATATTAAATTTACAATTTTAATATAAAAATTAAAAACTAAATAAAAAAGGAAAAAAAAAATAAAGCAGCCTCTTGTATGTATTTCTTCACACTTCGTTCCACCCCCACCTACCAAAAATGGGGAAAACCAATCTCGTCACCACCGCCATCTACAGCCGATCGTGCCACAATCGGAGTGTCGTGCCATCACCGTTGACTTCATCTCCACCTCTTTCAAACTCTTTCTCTCACTGTCATTCACTTTATCTCCCTCATTACAGCTCTAAATTTTTAGCTAAACCATCACTGTCGCTCTCGCTTTCGCCTCCATCCCTATCCCAAACTGACTCCACAAGTGAGTCCAATGCGGGTGACGGAGATTGAGATTTTGAGGGTAATACGCTTGCTTTAGAGGTGGCGGAAGGTGTTGAGATTGAGGTGGAAGCCTAGAGGAATCTGAAGTGTCATTTGTGGTGGAGGTACATGGGGGGGAGTGTTGCTTGTGAAGGAAAGTTCTTGATTTTACTTTGTATTGTGATTATGATTTAGGGGTTTTGCTTTGTGTTGGTGATAATGGTGGTGGTCGTGGACAATGAGGGCAGCAACGGGCGACTGTTGATGACAATGGGTAGTAGGGGCTTGGTTTTAGGTTTTGCTTTGTGTTGTGATCGCGATTTGACGATTTGCTTTGTGTTGGCAGTGATGGTGGTGGTCGTGGGTAATAGCGGCAGCTATGGACGATGATCGATAGTAGGGGTTTAGTTTTGGGTATGGTAGATGTGGGTTTGGATGGGGATAGGGTAAGGGTAGGGGTAGGGGTGGAAGATGATGATTTTTTATTTAATTATTTTAAGTGATTTTATATGAAAATAAGTAAAGTTACTATTTTACCCTTATAGAAATAATTAATTATCCGATCAAAATCATTTTCTTGGTCAACTAACGAAAAAGTGGATAGATTTCATCCATTTGAACTCCAGATGCATATTTTTGAAAGGTTAGAAACCTGCACTGACACAAATTAAATATTAGGGTAAAGTTTACAAAAAATGAAAAGATTAAGGACTATTGCTGCAATTTCCCTATTTTTAATTATCTATTTAACTAATAAAATTTGAATTATGCCATGATTTTTGAAATAATTTTAAAATTGCATATTGTAAGATACGTATTGTTCCCAAATAGAATTCATTAGCCCCATTATATAACCCCCTTCAAGTCGGCAATCAACTCCACCGTCATTTATACTCTATGGCCCAAATTAAATACTGTAGAGAATTTTGATTATTATGCTCATATTTGAACTTTTTTGTTTTTCAAAAATCAAATTTTCTCGAACTAATTTTCAGTTACATATTTTTCAAATAAAATAAATTTATACGTAAATTTAAAACTTTTACCATACATTATTCAAAAAATCACTATCACAAAATCTATTTTTTCAAACAATGGAGCTCATTCTTGCTTTGCAAATCAATCTAGTGAGTTGTAGACACGGAGAATTTTAAAAATATGCAGCAATGTTAGTACACACCAATGTTGCCAGCTGCCAAAAGGGGAGAAAATGTTGAGTTTAAGGAGAAGTTGAGGAGGTAGGATTGTAGGCTGCAAAGTTGAAGAGGAACGTCGACACTTGAAGTGAAGACGTATTATAATAATAATAATTATTATTATTTTTTCCATTTTTTTTAGGGATAGGCAGGTTTCAATTTAAGATATATTATTATTATTATTATTATTATTATTATTATTATTATTATTATTATTATTATTCAATTTTTTAGGGATAGGCAGATTCCAATTTAAGAAACACCATAAACAACGGATAATTGCAATTTGGTTCCAAACCTTTTGAATTGTTGCAATTAGTATTCAAACATTTCATTTGTAGTAGCCTAGTCTCAAACCTTTCAATCCAGTGTGACGGAAGGACAAATGGGTAGTTTCCTTCCTGATGACTGTTAGTTTGATCATATTTTGATCAATTTTAAAAGGGCAATATGGTAACTCAATTTTGATCACATTTTGATCAATTTTTTCACATACAATTAAAATAATCAAACAAAAGGGGAATAAAAAAGGAGAAACAAAATAAAAAATTATATATACTTCATCTTCTTCCTCACCCTACCTCGAAAC
>CAIGRK010304618.1:0-12472 GCA_903798315.1 Fraxinus greggii | reverse complement strand
ACTTAAGGATTGATACTCCTTATTTGTAAGTTATCATTATAGTTAATTTGGTTTTACTCGTGACGGAGAGCTTGGTAACGGGGACGTAGAACACATTGTGTATCGAACCCCATTAAATTCGCTTGTTATCTTTAATTTAATTAAGTATGACGAGCTCATACGTTATTACACAAGTTTTATTATGGCAAGCCCATATTAATTCAATTAGGTATGGCGAGCCCATATGTTATTAATTCGATTATGGTGAGCTCCTACGTAAGTATTCAAGGTTGACTAGACGAGCTCATACGTCTTCAGCAAGTTTTTAAGTATGGCAAGTTCATGTTATCTATAGTTATGTTTTGAATTATTATGGTGAGCCCATGTAATAGTCAACAATAAAGGACATTGAAAGCAGATACAATAGAAGTAAAGAAGGTCCATTTACATAACCAAAATCATTACAAATGGGAAAGCTGTTATAGAACCAAAATCATTACAAATGGGAAAGCTGTTATAGAAATATTGCAAGCCTATGTTTAAACGGTGGCGTCGTCCTGCTGAGGCTCCCCTTGAACGTCCACTTCCTCGATTGAATCTTCAGCCTTGACAGCTAGAGTGGGTGGTTCGGCTGGAAGGAATTCTTCTTTTAAAGCAGCCAGCTCTAGTTGGGGATGCACCTTAGCAAGTCTTCCAAAAAATTCATTGTACACGACCCTCCTCCAATTTAAGCCGAGGCCATCATACTCAGTCGTCTTATGAAAGTGAGCAATGTACTCATTCACGGCCGCCTCCCCTACTCCACTCAACTGCTATTGCAAATTAGCAACCTCAGCAGTCAGCTCGTCGACGTGAGCCTTCAACTCTCCCTTCTCTTTGTTTGCAGCCTCCAAGGTTGACGAAGCGATTATCTGAAAGTTGTCAGAATTCTCAACAGCTTCGTCAGACCATTCACCTCGAGTCGTCATTCTCTTTTGATAGTGCCTCCATCTTAGACTTCGTCTCAGCCTGCTTCACCTTAGAAGCTTCAATGGCCTCATTGGCAGAAGACGCATCAACCTTTGCTTTGTTTAGGGCCGCCTCCGCATCGTTGGCCCTTTGGAGATATTCCTTATCCAGGCCCTACAATCGCCTCATCTCCATTTGGACGTTTTGGAAAAAGCCTTGAGAGCGAGTTTGCAGGGCAAGGCCAACCTCTACCATGTCAACTGCATCACAGGTCTCAGCATACGAAGAGTACTTGTCGGTCCAGTACTCGTGATAAATCCTTGTAGCTCATCTGACCTCCCTCCAAGAAAGCTCTGGGCTTTCCCTTTAGAAGGGGTATTCCCAGCCTCCCTGCCCCACCTCCACTTTACGAGGCTCACCTCCTCCTCGACATTCTCCTCCACATCAACGATCTTAACGGGGGAAATGGGATCTGCCTTATTAGGATGACGAAGTGATTCTCCGAGAGTCGTTAGGCTCTTCGAGTGAGGAGGAGGCTCAGTATTCCTTGTCAGAACTAGTTTTCTCTTTTGAGGCCTCTCTGCGGACGGCGGGTTCATCTTGGAGAGGCGGGCCAACTCGTCGCATTGACTATTGTACGTTGAGGAGGTTGAACTCAAGGGCTTCTTATTCTTCGCCTTCCCTAGGCGCCTCATAAAGAACATGTCAGGTTTGATATATTCTTTCTTATCATGTTGACCTACAAACGAAAGGCGAGCCCATCTGTAGCCATCCTAAAAGCTCAGCATAATCATCAAAGTAAAATGGCCAGAAGCTGCTTTTACCTTTGGTAGCCATCAGTTGATGTGTGACGAAGAGGTTTCACTTTCCAAGCACGTTCTTGAAGTACATCTTCTTTGATGGCAGCTCGTAAATTGCCTTAACTATCACCCACATACAAGGTTCGAGCTCGAACCGGCCAATTGCAGCTGCACAAAGCCCACAATTAGAAGCAGAAAATAAAAAGAAACAGAGGCATAAAACAAAATTAATTCAACCAAAGCTAGACTCACTATACTCGTGGCACTGGGTCGACATGGTTATCTCTGGGACCGCATCTCCCTCCACTGTTTGCCAGCGACCCCTAACCTAGAACCAAGAGGATTTTCAGTTCTTTATGGAGGTCGAAGTCCCCCAGATGAAGTGAGAATACGAGCCATAGGGGTTCATGCAATACCACCCTATACAGTCACTCCCCCTACTAGAGACTCTAGGTTGGAAAAGAGTTCGGAAAATATAAAGAGGCATGTCATCGCCAAGAGTGACCTCCTTTCAAAGAAGGAAGACCCCTGCTAATTGGCTCCACGCTTTTGGCACTAGCTAGGTAGGGGCTAGGTTGTAGTGCATAAGGTTGTACATAAAGAAGGGGTGCAGAGACAACTCCATTCCCCCACCCAGAATCGCCTCGCTCACCACCACACACCCCTCTCCAGGAAAGCAGGCCCTTTCCTCAGAGGTCGGAGCGAACATCTCCACATTATCAGGAATCCTATACCTCTCCCTAAAGGTATCTAACTCACTCTCCTTTATATCACTCGGCCACAAAGAGGCCCCCCGAATGCTATAATCAATGGGGCCCTCCTATATCATCTATGCACTATGAGGAGGCCCTCATGGCCTCCATAATCCTCTCAGTAGGAATTATAGGAGAAAAACCCGCCTCGGCACAGATCAGTGCCATGTCTATACCCCTAGGGGTCCCGCCTACCGTAATTTTGTTTGAATATGAGGCCAGTTCATGAGATTAAAGGAGAATATGTGAAAATCTACGGTACTTACGCAAACTCCAAGCACCGAAAAGTGGGAATATCGAAGGTGGTTGCCGAAAATGGAAGCCGAGGAGGTGTTGGAGGATTGCAAGAAGTTTTCAGCACTTGGGAGAGTTTTTTTCAAATTATCGTAAAGTAAAGAAGCGAGAGAAAGTGGGGCTTAGGCCTTTTATATATGCGTGAAAGTCAAACTCCCCCAACTGTTGAATCAACCTTCACTGCAATCTTAGCCATACGTTTGCAGTCCTATCCAACACGTTAAAACCAAAAGGCGTCTGTTCAATATTCAAATCAAAGGCTTAGATGAAGCCATAACTTGCACGCGCCCCAAACTCAAGTGAACTACGTGAACTGCAATAGACCACCATCATTGAGCATTAAATGCGCACGCGACGTGAATTTTGAAAACCGCCATGAACGCCCAGCTGTTTTGCCTAGGGAACTAACATTTCTTTCAAATCATTTGAGCACACTACCCAATATGCTTCAACATCATCAAAGCGGCTCGCCCTTTGCAACAAGGGCCTCGTCTCATACAGTTTAACCTTATCACAGGCTTCAACGTCATCAATGTAGCTCGCCCTTTGCAACAAGGGCCTCACCTCATTCAGTTTAGCCTTATCACATGCTTCAACTTAATCAAAGCAGCTCGCCCTTTGCAACAAGGGCCTCGCCTCATGCAATTTAACTTTATCACATGCTTGAACTTCATTAATGCAGCTTGCCCTTTGTAAGATGGGCCTCGCCTCTTGTAATTTAGCCTTATCACAGATTTCAACTTCATCGAAGCAGCTCGTGCTTTACGACAAAGGCATCGCCTCATTAGATCTAGCCCCTGCAAGCGATGCCCCTGATTCTCCAAACTCGAACTATTATTACGACCACGTACTTTTTCCTCCACGCTCAAAAGTCCACGCATTATATGAATAACTGGAGTTCAGGGACAATTGTTACGCCTCCCTATACGGGAACTCTCACTTGGTCTCAACCAGCTTACGTGGCAAAACGGTTTGACGGTCCCACGCCATGTATACTAACATTAGGCAAAACTGGATCGTCCCTCAAGCGCGGACAACCTGTTTTCCCCGCGAGGCAATGTTCAATCGAACCCATTACATGCGGGCTCCATGGAAGGAGTCGGTCCAGGACGAGGTGGTGAAGAGATCTTAAGCAGATCTTGCATTATGAGATTGACAAGATAATTCTCTATCACCACTGTCATCCTATTTGGTCAGGTTAAAGGCCTCAAGCTAGGCTTTATGGATACCAAATTGGTATTAACAATTAAGGTTATGGTTGATTGATGTCTATGACAAGAAAGGTCAGCCATTTGGACGAGGCCACGTGGATGTCATCCCACGGCCTTCATTTGTCTTGCACAAGTATAAAAGCTCACACTTAGTGTCATTCAAAGGTAATGCAAGTTTAGATTCTCAAAGCTATAGTCTTGCTATCATATCTTTTACTTGCTTTTCCCAAAGTCGGCCCCCCCTTTTTTATATTGGAGGCTCACGTTTAAAACTCTCCCACGCTCATATACCTATTTCTCCAACTGATTTGATCGTCGAGTGCGCACGGCGAACTCCACCCCCTCCGGAGAAGGTCACGTGTGACTTAACAGTTTGTCCAAGTGTGCAAGAATCGGGCTCAGGTGGACGTGAGAGACCTTGGGATCTGTTGACCACATCATTAATACATTTTTTCGGTCAACATAATCTATTGAAATATATAATTTACTCCCTTGTGGAAAATGACGAAACTATATATGGATTTGAAAATTCTCACCGCTTATTGTATCATTTTTTAAGAGTGAAAGGCATATTTGTAAAAAGTAACGAAATTAACATTTAACGAATCCGAAATAATTGACAGTTGAAGTTCTGAAAATGTCATATGGATGAAATTTCCTCTTGGGGAACATAAGAAATGTCATGAAAATCATAAAATTTATGAAAAAATAAATAAATAAATTTTAGCTATTTGTGATCTATTTTGCTAATAAGTTATGAATATATATATTCATAATTATATGATTTAGGAAAAATACGAATATAACGTAAAAATATGTATGGTTCTATCCTAATTATATGCTCTCTTTCAATATCAAATTTACCCAATATAATATACCAAAACTATAGAAAGGACCACATGCTTTTGTGAATGCTTCCATACTTTTTAATACATTTTTTTTCTTGTCCATTCATTGAATGTTAAGAGTGCAAAGTATAAAAGAAAATTAAATTAAATTAAAATCTTGTTAGTTTTACTATTTAAAGGTTAAAAACTTCTTTGGTCACCCAACGGTCACTCCAATATTTTTTTTCATCATTAATCATCCAACTTCATAAAACTCAATCTATTAATTACTTTGTGAGTCTCCTACACTTATTGACAAAATGAAGGCTTAGTAGTTTAACTTATACATACTAAGCAATAAAAATATGAGAAATCAATGAATTGATAGATCATTTAATTTTTGGAACTCCATCAATTAATTGATGTGCAATGTTACCAACTTAATGGCAATGTAGAAGTTGAGAGTTTGACACTAAAAGTTCTCTGTGACCACTAAAATTCTTTACTCAATGGAAATTATTAAATCAACATATGTCCATAACAAAAATTATATCACAACCAAAAAATAAAAAAATAAAATTCAATCTTCACACTAAATGTCACGGGCCAACTATACGTGTATATTTTATCCATGCAGACTTTAAAACTGCTACCGTAAATGCAATATGTGACACTTAGTAATGAGCTTACTCAACAAGAATAAAGTAGCAAAGCTTCTAATATAAATGATTTTCCTACAATATTTTCATTGACTTTCCAATTTTTCTGTCAATACTACGTACACAAATTGTTCAATTATTTATCAATAATTGAAATAGCTATTAATCACCCTGTTTTTCCCTTTTTTATTTATTGAAACAAAGATTGGACCCTCTACTAACTGCCTGGCCAACATGGACCACCGGAGCATTGTCTCCCCCAACAAAGTTCAATTTTTGGTCAACGATCATTTGGGATTTAGATAAAAAGCAATCACCATAAAATACATATATATAATAAAAACAAGTAGTATCAAATAAACATTATATATTGCAGTAATAAATTAAATGAATCTCATAATGAGTCTAAATGATTATTTTGCATATGCTTGGAGGCAGTTAACCACCATTTTCATCAAATAATACATATAAACTATTAAAATGTTGTCCCATTGTTTATTTACATGCTAGTACTCAATAATCCTATTTATACCAAGCATTCTCCATAAAATTAGATCCATCTGAACTCGACTCCACTCGATCACAGAGGAGAAGGAAGCAAAAATATGGGAGGAGGAAGAAGTTTTGTGTATGAGAAGATGAAACTTCTTGTTGCATTGCTTATTTTGCAGCTCTGCTTTGCAGGTTTTCACATAGTTTCAAGGGTGGCACTCAACATTGGCATTAGCAAAGTTGTTTACCCTGTTTACAGAAACATTATAGCCTTGCTAATGTTGGGACCCTTTTCGTATTTCTTCGAAAAGTGAGTTATTTTAATCTTTTCTGGTAGAGTGAACAAGATTACAGATTTTATTCTTGTGATGGCTAAGATTCTGGTGTCAATGGATGTCTTCCACAGGAAAGAAAGACCACCTCTTACATTTTCTTTACTGGTTCAGTTTTTCCTCTTAGCATTGGTTGGGTAAGAATATGGGATTCTCAAGTACTTTCAATTTTCTTTTCCCTAATATCTTCATTTTCTCATATTTTGTTGTGCTTTTTGTTCTATCAGAATCACTGCAAATCAGGGATTTTACATATTAGGTTCGTATTATGCATCTCCAACCTTTGCATCAGCAATGCAGAACTCGGTTCCCGCTATTACTCTCATCATGGCTTCGACCTTTGGGCATCAACACCTCCACTCCAACCCGTGTATTAACAAGTCAAAATTTCAAATAACCTACTTATGATTGAATTTCGTTTTTTTTTTTTTCCCCCCAGATGTGAGCAAGTTAATATCATGAGGAAGGACGGATTGGCGAAAATTCTAGGGACCATAGCAAGTGTAGGAGGTGCTACTATTATAACTCTCTATAAAGGCCCTCTGATTCTGCACCAAGCATCACAACCACTGGGAAGTGACTTAGAAGAAGGCAGTTTCTTTAATACAACTAAAATACAGAACTGGACATGGGGCTGTATATTTTTACTTGGTCACTGCTTATCATGGGCTGGTTGGATGGTCCTTCAGGTAGGCCTATAATATACTCAATATACCTACACGGATTACAATAATATTAAGCTAATTACTGTTCACACACAAGGTAATTGTTATCCAAAATCACAATCAAAGTTACTGATCAAGGCTCAATAATAAACTTCGCAGGCTCCTATTCTGAAGAAATACCCTGCCAAACTCTCACTCACCTCGTTTACGTGCTTCTTTGGATTGATTCAGTTCTTATTCATAGCCGCTTTTGTAGAAAGGGATCCTAAACATTGGAAAATTCATTCCGGGGAAGAGATATTCACAATCTTATATGCTGTAATATCTTCAAACTAAATTGCTTACGGTTTACTTGTAATTTTTCTCCAGTAGAAGCTCAGCAACCTTTGAATTCATTTCAGGGAATTATATCTTCTGGGATAGTCATTGCTCTTCAGACCTGGTGTATTCAGAAAGGAGGACCAGTTTTTGCTTCCAGCTTCCAGCCAGTTCAAACAGTTTTAGTCGCTGGCATGGCATTTGTAATCCTTGGAGATCAATTATACTCTGGCGGGTATGTTATGGAAATGGCATTTAAAGCAAGAGAGATTTATATAGTGCTATTATAGCAAGTTTCTATCGAATTAGATAACCCTGAGCAGTACTAAGAAAGAAAGAAAAAATGCTAAAATTTCGTTCGATCATACTATCCGGTCTTGTCTAATATTGCTCACTTATCAGAGTTCATTCTAATAGCATGTAGACCTTTGCTATCCTGAATTGATTTTGTTTCTTACAGGGTTATTGGAGCTGCTCTCATAATGGTTGGGCTCTACCTGGTCTTATGGGGTAAAACTGAAGAGAAAAGGAACAAAAACCAAGATGAAGAGGAGACATTGACAAAACATCTACTCGAGGGAAAGAGCAACACTGAAGAAAGCTATGATGAATCTGAAATTCCATGATATTAAAATCTGTAATATGTTAAGAAGTCTGCAAAATTGACATATGGTGATTTGTTCAGATACCATAGATCAAGCTATGAAAAAATGTCCTGTTCTGGTCAGAGACAATCCTAGCAACAATATCAGAACATGTAAATTTTACTGGGTATGTTCAAATCTTTTAAATTTAAAATATGAACACCTAACCCAGGTTTCACATCAAATAGCTATTTCAATGAAAAGAAGTTTGGATGATGGCTTAACAACTTGATATTTTATAACTCATGAGCTTCTTTGATATCAAATAGAACAAGCTGGTTTTGATAAAGCCATACTTCAGAAAATTAAGATCCTTCAACTGCTAAACTCCTTTATCTGGTGTGTGGATAAAATGACCATTAACATTTTCACTAATTTCAAAAATAATAAATTAGACACTTGTTCCCCCAGACAGCCAATTGCCCTTTTTTCTCTCTTCATTCTTCCATATCCCTAGCTGTCCCTGTTGAAGTCCAATTTTCTATAATATTCATAGCTTTGAAACCAGAGCGGCTATTTTTCTCTCGAATATAGGAAGATTTTTGTACAATCAAAATTCTTATTAGAAAGAGAAGATCAACAAACAAACTTTAGAAAATCAAACTAACCCCAAATATTTTTCCAACCATTGTGAATACAAAGGTGGCAAAGGCAGTGGCAAACAGATAAGTACTTACACGTGAAATAGGAGGTGGAAAGCAACCTGAAAGGGGTGTATTCTAGGATTATTAATGTAGAGCAGAATGCTCTACAGCTACAGATTGAACTAGTACATTTTCCTGAAGATGTTTTACACAATTTTCCTCATGTTGGGACAGTGAGAATTGTATCAGATTTTCCAAATTCTAAGAAGTTCAAAGCCATCAATAAAGCCATACTCAAATTAGCCAATCAAAAATTGAGATATCCATATTACATAAAAAAATGTCAAATCAAAAATAGAATAGAAATTCTAGAAAGAAGCACACACAAATCAAAAGATAAAAGCAAAAGAAAATATGAAAGCAAAGAGTTGTCCAACCATCCAACATTTTCTTGTTCTGAGAAACTCTACCTCACAGTAACGATATCATCAATCTTCAAAATCATACGGACACACTCTGTGGCCAAGGCAATTGCACTTGTGCTCACTAGTAACGGTTGTACTACATTTTCATCCATTATATTAGTGATCTGTCCCTTCCTCACATTGATCCCTGCATTGATCTCACCCTGAGCGTGCCTATTCCTCAGCTCAGTCACAATAGTAATTGGGTTCAAACCTGCATTCTCAGCCAATGTATATGGAATAACCTCAAGAGCCTCAGCAAATGCCTTCGTGCAGTACCCTTCCATCCCCTGCAGCACCTTGGCCCATGCGCCCAACTGCCTAGACAGTTCGATCTCAGGTGCTCCACCGCCAGCAATCAGAAACTTCTTGTTCACCAAACACCTCACCACACACAAAGCATCATGCAAACTCCTCTCAGCCTCATCAAGCACCAAGTGGTTTGATCCACGGACAAGAACGCTGGTAGTCCTCCCTATGTCCTTAATTCCTGTGATTTTGACTATCTTCCCACCATCTCCCAATGACACCTCTTCCACCAAATCTGCATACCCCAACTTCTCAGCCCGGAAATGCTCAATGTTTGATATCGGTAAGCAATTTAAAGTCTTGGTAATAAACTCAATCTCGTCCCTCTCGACATCCTTAATTACCAAAATCTTTGCCTTTGCCAAATAATGTAATGACAAGTCTGTCACAGCATCCCTCAAAATACTCTTCTGAATCAACAGAACGTTACACCCGGTTGCCTTAATCTTCTTAATCATACCCAAAATATAGTTCCTCTCCTCCTTCAAAATTCTATCCATCTGTGTATAATCAGATACCACAATGCTTTGCTCAATGTCAGTTTTAGGCGGCGATATCTGAAACTGTATAACCCCGATTTTAGCATTTTCCATTCTGGTCAGCCCCCCTGCTGCATGACTCACCTTCTTATCAAAAACCAGCCCCTTGACCAACTCAGTATCATCAACAGTCCCACCCAATTTCTTCACAATCTTAATATCTTTCAAGTCTACTAAATCAGGCTTAGCAGGGTCCACTACAGAAAGTACAGCATCAACAGCTAACGGGGCTAAAAGAGAAGAGTATTGAGACACTACCTTTGAATTCAAAGAAGTCGAGGCCGATTTAACCAGCGAATCACGGTCCGATAACTCCACAGGAATAGCCATAGCCGATAAAACCTCAACAGCTTTAATCGAAGCCTTGTTAAGTGCATCTGAAACAACCGTCGGGTGAATGCCAGAAGATAAAAGAGTAAGAGACGCCTTCAAAAGAGCACCCGCTATAACAACAACAGTGGTCGTCCCATCTCCAGCTACAACATCCTGTGATTTTGAAAGCTCGACGAGGAATTTTGCAGCTGGCTGAAGAACTTCCATCTTATTAAGAATGGTGGCGCCATCGTTGGTGATAATGACCTCACCGGAGGAGGTAGAAATCATCTTGTCCATTCCCTTCGGTCCAAGGCTCGTACGGACGGCGTCTGCCACCGATTGCGCCGCCGCAATGTTGGCCATCCGGATATCATCCTTACGCTTGTTGTCAATGAAAGTCTCCGTGAATTTCGGCTTCGCCACTGCCGGAGCTACCATTTCTGTAGATCGGATCGGAGATTGAGGAGCGAAGAGTTAAGGGGGCGCTATAAACCCTAGTAGAGAGAGACTGGATTCCAGAGAAAAATGGAGGGTTTTTGAATATTGCGTGGGACCGAATTTCTTGAATCGAAATCGTCCGATTCTCAAAAAAATAAGGAATCGGAACCGATAACCGACGGGATCGGTTTCGATTCTTGATTTCTGAACTAAGAAACGATTTTTATATAATTTTTTATTTACAAATTTAAAGACTAATTAAAAAATTTTAAATTTAAAAATTCTAATTTAGGTTGTAATTAGTCTAAAACTTTAGAATCTAACCCTCAGAAATCAAGACTGGCTCGTTCTTTCTTACATCTCGGCTCGCATCAGATTGTTGTATTTCAAAAGTTAGTACATGTTAATTTTTACAATTTAGGATTTTTTTGAATCAAAAAATTCAAACTAAATTGTGATGTAAGTTGATAAATCAAATTATTTATTTTTTATAATTTGAACTTTTTATTTTCTTGTATTGTTTACAAACTTAAATAACTTTTTAATTTAGTTTTTTAATGTATGGCAAATGAGTTTGATATATTCATTTTTTGGTCTATAGTGTAGTTATCTTGAGTTCGTTGTTCTCTTTTGAAATATATTTTTTCCTTTTTTATTCAAACAGAACAAGTTCAATAAATGGACTGTAATTTCTTGATACAATATATTTATTTATCTAATTTAGATTTCTTTTTAAAAGTAGAAGAACTTAAGTATTGTTCATATTTAAATTGTATGCTCTAATATGTCTCGCTTAGGGATCGAAAAAAATTTATTAAGAAAAAATTTATTCTTAAATTATAATTTAATTTTTGATATTTCAGTTTTCTTCTATTTTCGTAGTTAAAGTATACATTATTTTGCATCGTGAAATTTTTTAACTGAACTTTCTCCCTTGCACAAATATTTTCGAGTAGTAGTATGTCAGTATATGTACTAAAAAGGCTTATATGAAAATGTTTATTAAATGTATATAAAATATGTTTTGGGTAGAACTTAAATTGAATCGGAACCGATGGTTCGGGTTTGGTTTTGGTTCCAATATTAAGAGCTTGTTTGGGAGGAATTTTAATCCGATTTTATTTGAAAATGTAGCCATTATTGGGTCACACTCGTTCAATAAAAGTCAACAATAACGGCTAGTTTTTCAATTTTAATCCGATTTTAATTTCTACCGAACATGCCCTAACAAGGACTAGAATAATTCTATTTATGAAGTACTTGAAGTATAATTGGTGGTTTTGGATATTGAAATACCCGGACCCACCCACCCAAAAAAGAGTGACTCTATGTTTCAAATAATATTTTTTAGAGAATGTGAGATCAAAAAAGAGTGACTCTATTTAAATCTACAATTGTTATTATTCATCTCACTCTATATTTCTCCCTATTAAATATTAGAATTTTAAAAAATAATTATTTTCATCCACGTCAAATTTCAATATTTTCCTTATTAAATTCATTTATTTAAACATTATAAATCCACAAAATTTTTATATATTCATCCCACTCTAAATAATTTTGAGAAATAGAGCATTGCAATATATAATTTATTAAGTGCAATTATTATACATTAAGAATGTAGATTGAGTTTGGCTCTCTAAATTTGGAGAGCAAACCCAGTCTTTATTTTAAAAAGTTAAATTAGAGGATCTGTTGGAGTTTTAAAATAAAGAGTATTTTGTATTTAGAGAGTTTATTAAGCGCACTCTAAACTGTGGATGTAAATCAAGTCGAGATTTAATAGCAGTTCATATATAGCCAATGACCATGTTCTATCAAATTTCCTTATAAATTTAATAGCAATTCATATATAGCTCTTGTTTGATTTAGATGACATTAAACATGTGGTTTTATTAATTT
>CAIGRK010304605.1:0-10196 GCA_903798315.1 Fraxinus greggii | reverse complement strand
CCAAATTCTAGTGAGTATTGAAGTATAATTTTGAGTGGTTTTGAAGATGATTTTAAAGAGATCAAAATTATGGACCAGAGGAACAAGTCGCTGCATTTTCGCTAGCCAGTGCTAGTTGGATGCTCGAGCGAAGTTGATGGAAAACAACCCGAGATTCTGTCGCCCGCTTGTCGCTCACCCCTCACTCGAGCGAGGGGCTGTCACTCGAGCTACAGTCTTTTTCGGCCCAAGCCCATTTCATCTGTTTGATGCGGTTTTGGACTTCTTCTTCTTCTACTATAACTTGTTCTTACGATTTTCCTATATATAGGTCACGGCTTGTAACATTATTATGCATTCTAACATCAAGAGAATTGAGAGAAAATATTCTTGAGAACCTAGATTTCAATTGATTATTGAAATCTTGATATCGTAAGCACAAAACTATTGATTTTATAGTGGATTCTCCTCCTCCAAACTTTTTGTATTCTTATTCTATTCATCTTTATTTCATTGTTTTCATTGTCTTGTGATCCGAAATTCATAATAAAATACTATAATATGTAACATGTATTTAAAGTACTCTCTTTTATGTAAAATATAATTAAGTTCTTGTTTGAGCCCTATTTTTGGGCAAAAAAAATGTATTTTTGAACAATATTTTGTTGGAGATTGTATGGTTAAAAAGTAACGAATTTTTTTTGATTTACGTGTATTATTTTTTTATAAAAGAATGTGATTGAAAATGAGTTTTGAAAAAATGAATTTTCGATAAATGGAGGCCAAATATAGGCACACTACCTTCTAAACTAAGATTCGAGTTCAATTCTCGTAATTGAAAATTTAAAAGGTAAAAAAAGCATACATTACGATAGCAGTTAATGTCTCTTCTCCATCAGAGGAATTTCAAATTGAAGATTGTATCATACGATTTGTCATCGGACTGGAAGCTGAACGCATAATTCTCTCATCCTCTGCATCTCTCAAGCAAATATCATGTTTTGATTGTGATGGTGAGTAATATTTTTATTCAATTTTCAAAATTTGTGGGATTTCTCATCTCTTGAAACCGAAAAAAAATATTAATCTTTTATGAATTGAAATTGATTATATTAGTTCACATGTATAATGAGTCATTGTTTAATTTTCATTATTTTCAAAATAAATTTTTTGCTCTCTTCTTTTGAAACACGGTTTCTTCAATAAAATAATATTACATACAACTTTTCTTTATTTTTTAATCACGCATTCTTCATTTAATATACTTCCAAAATGCATTCTTACGATAAAATGGGTCTCAAACAGACTCTGAATCTTGTTGCTGAAATTTGAAAAATTTTGATTCAATCTTCATAATCCGTTTTCTTGAAAAAATTTATTTTTTCATCTATTTGTAATGTATTTTTCTTCAATCAATATAAAATAAAATCTAATATAATTACATTAATTTAATTTGGTTTGCACAATTATGTGATCATGACAACGTGAATCATCAACCAAACAAGGCGTCAGATACATATTACAGCATTGTTTTAAATTTATGATTCCATATGAATTGGTCCCATTTTTAATTTACTATGTATGTGAATATTTGATGTCTATCATTGGATGGTATTGTTATGGGGGTTGAATGAACAAATGATATAACATAATACTCTGAAAACTTTGATTGTGATTATGGTTTTTTTGTTTCCAAGACAAATGGATTCGTTGAATCTATTTGAACGGTACACATACGATTTGGTCTTCTAGTTCCATATTCTTTCAAATATGTGGACCTCGTTGAGATGATAACAAATGAATTGAAGTTTGACATGATAGAATAAAACGTATTGTAGATCTGGCTTGTATGTCGTTCATGTATAACCGATTAAGTTTTATGTCTAAATGCTTTGGCGATCAGCAAGGAGAAGGGGAATCAACCACACAGTTATTGCTCCAAGCTAGCACACAAAGGACTCGTACATTAACACATATAACGGTGACATCGCTCAGTTAGGTGATTGGAAACATTAGATAGGCATCAATAATGCGTGTCGTGGTCATATACTCCCCCCTAAATATAGGAGATAGGCCGATAGACCAAAGAATAGTAGGAGGCATATAAGACTAGAGTGAACCAATCTGACAAGGCAAAGATCACAATCATTTCGAGGTTTCATGTAAGCTTTTGTAATGAATATGTGCAAATTAAACCACAGGGTTATGTTCAAGCACATGTTTGTGAATTGCATGATGTAGAGGAGGAACATAAAGAATATAGCCTCAGTTATCACAGAGATAAGTTGGCTACTGCATATGCTCTTATGAAAACACCACCAAAGTCACCTATTTGCATTATTAAAAACCTAAGCACGTGTGAAGATTGCAACTCTACCGTTAAATTTGTCTCAAATGACACAAACAGGATGATAATTGGTTTTAGATACAGTTAACGTTGGAGTTTCTGGGGACTTGTCAAATGGGAAAAAAAAGTACACGTGGATATAACATGTAAACATATTTGCTTTCCCGATAATTGGAAAATACATAATTGTAATATGAAAACACAATATTCATGTGACATTTTAAGAAGTTGAAGCAAAAACATACTACATTTCATTGCATTACGAGATATTAACATATCATGTTTTTTCACGTATGAAAATTAAACACTGTCAAAAGATTTTAGGTTTGATAATCGATTAGAAACTAATTGTTCAGAAAAAGGTAAATTGTTCAAATGCATCTACATATCAACGTACCCTTCAATTTCCTATCTCGCTTTACGCTGCATGAAACTAAGTCGAAGTCAGTATCGTACGCTTCAATCAACTTCTCGCATCCATGTTTGAAAAGATGACATGACAGATGGGATCTAGATTTGATTGTTTCGACTTTCTCAGCCATCAGATCAATTTTCCCATTTATGATGTACTCGGCAAACTTTATCACGCATAGACCGTAGTCGTGACAGAAACATCGAATTGAAATATATGTTAGACACTATGTATGTTTATGTAATTGAAAATGAATATCTAAATACATTCGAAGTGCATGTGAAATACGAAATATGCACATTCATAAATATCAATAAAAATCTGATACAATGTGGAAAAAAATGTATATTGAGATGACAAAACCGTTTTTACAGAATTCCATACCCATTATCATTTTGAGGAATGTCAATAATAATCTTCACAGCAAGAGGCTCGACCATTCCAATTCAACAGGTGCAGGGCAGGGTTGTCAAGCATTTATCTTCACGATCAGGGCAGTCCTGTGACTTTCGGGGCCCGAGGAGAACTCCGAAAATTGGCCCACCCATCCCCCCCAAATAAGTAAATGCAAAATCCAACAGTACATTATGTAACGTATTGCTAACTTAAAACTGAACAGTAGAATAACAAACAAATATAAATAACAAAAGATTTATTTTATAAAGTAACAAAACCGATAAGAGTTTAAACGATCAGTTAAATACTATCTGCTTCGCTGATTTAATGCCCAATGATTAGCCTAAAAAACAATTATAAAATATCTCAATCATCTCACAATTAAAATTTTCAATACAGTTACTACGTGCGCATGTGTAATTGATCCCACATGCTACAATAATCATTCATATAAGCCGACAATACCACAATTATATAAGTCGACAAAACTTCAAACATTTTCAATATATTCAATATCAAGTTAGGGCAAGCCATTACTTACTTAAAAAGTAGGATTTCGACGAAAATTATGGAATCACACCCTTCAAAATTCCACTATCACATAAGCCTGAGATCAAAATTTCACATTAAATTGCAATAGTTTATTTTTAATCTTCAGACTCATTTTAACAATTTACTTTTAACCTTCAAACTCATTTTAATGATTTTTCACAAAAAGAATACATTGTATGTGTATCTTCCACTTCCAGTGGCATCAAGCATGGGAAATATTAAAGGGAAGAATACTATAATTGCCACAATTTATCTGAAAACCCTAAAAATGAAATTGAAAACAAAATTAACAAAAAACATTAATAGAGAAAATTACCTGCTCAGAGAGTCGGATGGACCGCGTGGTTAGGTTCGACCTGCTAAAAAATTGAACCAGTCGATGGACGACGGTCGACCTCGAAGAGCGAACGGACAGCTCAAAAATCGGACCGCGCGGTTAGGTTTTGAAAGAGTGACCGCTCGAAATTCGGACCGCGCGGTAAGGAAAATAAATGGAAGGAAAGTTTTTGGCGACACCGGAGACGAGAGACGGTGTCGTCGCGGTGGTTGGGGACCTGGGGGCTGGGTTGGGGCCTCCGCCTGGGGTTGCTGTTGGTAGCGTAGGTTTCGCCGTTTCATTTTACAGTTGAAGGAGGAGATACAGTGAATTGTTTGCCATTCGTTTTGGACCCTTTTAAAAAATATATATATATTGGGTAAAAAATTAAGGCCCACTGGTTTTGGGCCAGACTAAAAAAGAAAATAGGGAGGGGGACCAAAAAAATAGGCTCCCTCCAATTTTGGGCCTGAGGCGCGGGCCTCATTTGCCTCGCCTCAGGACTGGCCATGTTCACCATCGAGCATGAGAGTACGTACGCCAAAGGCTCAACATCACTACAAATCTTGAAGATCGAATTTTTGAATGATACTATGGGTTATGGTGTTTGTTGTAAATCTGTAAATGATTAATCTTTAGAATGTTCTTAAGATTTCTTTGGTGGAACAAAATTCGATATTTACAGAGTTAGAAATGACAAGATTTAGGGATTTTGGTGCTTGATATTGTACTAATAATAGGTGATATTGTGGCTGTTTGGATTCGAATCCGAAGATTTAGCATTACATTATATAGTTATATTCCCGTGATCTCTTTTTAAGAAATTTATAGAAAATGATTACATGTAATTTCTTCATTTTGTAAGTATTAATCACGAATGCTGTATCTATGATTCTATGTATCTGAAACTCAATTCTTTGTCAGTTCCTGCAGAAAGATCCAATTGTTAGTTATTCACCACCATCACACATTCGAAGAAGATCTACCAGTAACAATGTGATCTTCATGAGACAGTCCATCTTATTACCTGTATTTTCACATTTACAAAGTTATATCAACATTTGAAATTTAAATGATCTCTGTACAAATGAAAATCGCCTGAGCAGAAAGTGATGATTCGATAATGGCAACAATTCAAATGAATCATAAGTGCGCAATCACGACAAAGGAAAACTAAAGAATGAATTAAACATAAATAATAAAACAAGCATTTGTTATCAATTTCATACCCATATATAAACATACTTTCACTGCAAAAAAGTTACCAGAACTCGGCATTATCCATATAGAATTATACGGAATCAGTCTCATGGGTATTAATTCTAACACGAAAATATATAGATAATAACAATTTCATCTAATGCCGAAATATGATAAAATACTACAGAAACATCATAGTATGATCTTCGCAAAATGGGATCAATGTGTCATCTGAACATTGCCAAAATAAAAAACATTCCAGACTACATTAAGGTGAAATTGTTTAGAGTGGGGAAGATCCTACATACTACTATTTCCCGTTAAACAAAAACACAGAGATTTAAACTGAATCGATACTACGCTGTGACGATTCCCTTCTTCTTTCTATCCCTCATGATGTTCTATGACACAAGATCAAGGTCAGTCTCGTAATCTTCGATGACCTCGCAGACATGCTTGTATAGTTGAGCTACTAGGTGCGTTCTTGTAATTTTTGGATCGAACATATCTGCCATCACATCCATCTTCTGGTGGATAACATGTTTAGTAAACTTTTTATCGCGTATAAACCGCTGACATCAAAGGGGTTAGATATAAAGATTCTTCGCAAAATATATGAATTCAGAACTTATGAAATAATTTGAAGATGGAGAGGATTGTGGTATAATGGTTAAACTTTTAGACATTGGGATTCTTGATTTTGTGTCAAAAAATAAAGCTTGGGTTTAGGGATTAATTTTGACAACAAAACCTATGCAGCTGGTGCTTGTTTGGTGGATACATTTAAGCAATCAAATCTTGAAATTGATGAGAGATACCATATTGTGTTTTTTTTTCTCTCTTTACTATAAAAATCCAGTATTTCTGGTTAAAAAAGTAGTAGTATAATTTGAGTTATTTTAGAATGTAGTGATGGGTGTAATTTCCACTTCCACTTAGCTAACATACAGGCCCAATTGTTGGGCTGATTTAAACATTATGGGTTGAAATGAATTCATAAGGTTAATAGTATATGGGCTCATTGGTCTTTGGCTTACTAATTCTCAAGGAACTAGGCTTTGCATGACCAATAAATAAGTTGTGCAAGTTTAGGGTTTAAGACTAATTATATATTATTNTGGTTAAAAAAGTAGTAGTATAATTTGAGTTATTTTAGAATGTAGTGATGGGTGTAATTTCCACTTCCACTTAGCTAACATACAGGCCCAATTGTTGGGCTGATTTAAACATTATGGGTTGAAATGAATTCATTAGGTTAATTGTATATGGGCTCATTGGTGTTTGGCTTACTAATTCTCAAGGAACTAGGCTTTGCATGACCAATAAATACTTTGTGCAAGTTTAGGGTTTAAGACTAATTATATATTATTTATTGTTAGAATTAGAGAAATATGTGAGTGTTGGAGTTTCAATTTGTTCTCATAGTGTGAATTTTTTTAGAGGCTATAAATCCAGAAGATTGTGCATGTGGTATGCTAAATCTGATAGATCAAATTTAGAATCGTCTTAACTTGTGAAAATCGTCAAATGTATACTTCATATCACATATATATCTAAATACAAATGTGATTCAGACCTTTGATATTGAAAATTGTTTAATTTTTGTTGTGCATGTTTAAAAATTGTAATAAATTATTACTAAATTTAAAATATACTTGCATAACTTTTTTTCTCTATGAATTATAAAGAGGACATTTTTAATTTATACAAGGGCTATTGGCGCAAAGTTCCTTGACCTTTACTTCTACTGTGGAATACCACATATTCTTTCATTTTGACGGAATACCTCATAGATGACCTTTTTTATGCTGAAGACTCCTACCCTTTCAATTCCGTTAGTTTAGACGTGAAAAACAGTAAAAATGACCAAAATTAAAAGGGAATAATTGCATCCAATTATTATTATTTTTTATTTTTTAAAATTACATACAATCCCAACCTTCTAAAACTTGATCTTCTTCTCCTATCCTACCTCACCGTTACCTCTATAACGGCATAATCAAAAACCTGTGATCATGATTGGATAAAAGTTAGATGGCTAGCATTTATACATAATACAACGTTTGTCGGTCACAAATTTCTCAACTTCCCCCTTTCATTCTTGAAATTGGTTACTGCAAATGGCATGAATTCCACATCTGATTTTGTACAATTTTACGGCTTGATTCGTTGTATAATGGCTTTCTATGGCTACAACGGTGATTTCGGCGAGTGCCATTGAAGTCCCTATCATACTTCCTCTCATTGTGAATTTTCTTCGTCTTCGTATGAATTCGACGAGTCGAAATCGATTGAATGTTATGATTGT
Source organism: Fraxinus greggii (assembly GCA_903798315.1). Lineage (NCBI taxonomy): Eukaryota > Viridiplantae > Streptophyta > Magnoliopsida > Lamiales > Oleaceae > Fraxinus > Fraxinus greggii. The sequence continues at coordinate 2,686 of CAIGRK010304605.1, read as the reverse complement.
TCTTCGTATTTTGATTTTTCAATATCTGTTTATAATAAACACGAGCCTAATTTTATCCAATATGAGCCGATTGAATATTATGATTCTTCTTCATCTTCTTCCAATTATTATGTTGGTTTTGAATCTTGATTTGAAACAAACTACTCCTCCTATAGTTACAGTGAGCCTAAACTTGTCCGGTACGAGCCGCCTCCTTGTGCTAGAGTTCATTTTTCTACAGCGATTAATCCGAAGTCTATAATTTTACTGAAGAATTCAATGATATTGAGTTTGATGATTACGATCCAACTCCTTTCAATGATGGTTATGATCCTTCGAAAACTTGTGGCAGTTCTCCTCGTCCGTCGGATGAAATCTGTTATCCTCGTTCGATGCCACAATCTGACGGTGCAGCTCTGGCATATAGCTCAATTCCTTCACCCTATGAAAAAATGATAAACAAATTGCAATCAAAACTTTTCCACAACCTCAGGGTGAAAATGGTGATAAGATTGCCTTAGATGGTGTGGACAGCGAAAAAAGTTGGATAATTAACTGATCCACAACCGCATGATGAAAATGTAGATAAGATTACCATGGGCAGTGAAGTTGGGCGCGAACTGATAGACAAATTCCTCAAATTTCATATGGTTCTGGTTTGAAATGTATGAACCTTTGTGAAAGTTTATTTGGTTACTGGCCTTGCCTGGCCAGAAGAGATCAGAAAATTAATGAAATATGCCCAATTTGTGATCGTGGATGAAGAATGAATCCATGGGAAAGTGCTGCAGATGAACACCATTAGCTTATGGTGAGAGGAATGATAGAAGATACCAGGATTATGTGTATAATTATAGAGCTTATTATCATGAGCAGAAGCCTCAGTATGAAAGTTCATGGCTGCAATAAGTTCATTCAATTCATTCTGAAAGGTTCATGTCAATATATTTCTGTGTTTCATTCTTCATCGAGATAAATCCCGCATTGTTTCATTTTCTAGATTTGCTTGTATGTGATTAACCCATAAATGACCGAAATTCAAATAATGAGGATTACTATACGTTGACTGGTCATGATTGTGAAGCATCTAATCATGTTGGACTTTTTGAGTACAACAGGTACGGGGCTAAGGATTAACGTGACCTATTCTTAAATTCAGAATAAGGTTTAGATTGTTGTCGTTACTCTCACACGCGATTCGTGATTGAACTGATGAAGACTCCATCTTGTGGGTGAAGCTGCAAGTTAATAAGCTGATTCCACTACATGCTTAAAGTAGGGACACCATAAAATTAAAACATTCTTGATTGAGAAAAGTAAATTTAATTGATGAGAAAATAAAAGAATTAATGCAGAATGAAGTGAAGAGGAAGGTCAAATATTAGGACAGACACATTACAACGTTATAGAAAGCGTAAAAAGTCTTAAAGAGAAAGAAAGTAGTTTATATAGAATATAATTATGAATCATATCTCCAATTTAATTTATAATATAAAGCTAAATGCTTTTTGATTTTATTCACTGTCCTCTTCTTTGTCTCCTTGTCCTTGATTTATGCCTGTTTATGGAACCTTTTTATTATATAACCATATTTTAAAATTGACGCAACTTTCTTCTGCCCCTGTAATATAATTGCATGCAAGTTTATGCTAAAATAATGGATCATTCTGATACAATAATTCAATGTGAAGATTAGTGATGGCAAAAAGCTCGGAAAGCTCGGGCGGCTCGGGCTCAGCTCGAGCTCGGTGCAACCGAGCCCAGGCTCGGGCCGAGCCTTATTTTTTTTGGCCAGGCTCGGCTCAGCTCGGACCCAAAAAAAGCTCTATCAAAAAAGCTCGAGCGGAGTCGGAGCTTTTTTTGGGGCTCGGCTCAACTCGTTGACATAACTAAAGACTAATATTAGTGTTCTTTCATTTTGTTCTAGTTCGTCAATTGAATAAGGTTTAGATTGTTGTCGTTACTCTCACACGCGATTCGTGATTGAACTGATGAAGACTCCATCTTGTGGGTGAAGCTGCAAGTTAATAAGCTGATTCTACTACATGCTTAAAGTACGGACACCATAAAATTAAAACATTCTTGATTGAGAAAAGTAAATTTAATTGATGAGAAAATAAAAGAATTAATGAAGAATGAAGTGAAGAGGAAGGTCAAATATTAGGACAGACACAATACAACATTATAGAAAGCCTAAAAAGTCTTAAAGAGAAAGAAAGTAGTTTATATAGAATATAATTATGAATCATATCTCCAATTTAATTTATAATATAAAGCTAAATGCTTTTTTATTTTATTCACTGCTCTTCTTTGTCTCCTTGTCCTTGATATATGCCTGTTTATGGAACCTTTTTATTATATAACCATATTTTAAAATTGACTCAACTTGCTTCTGCCCCTGTAATATAATTGCATGCAAGTTTATGCTAAAATAATGGATTATTCTGATACAATAATTCAATGTGAAGATTAGTGATGGCAAAAAGCTCGGAAAGCTCGGGCGGCTCGGGCTGGGCTCGAGCTCGGTGCAATCGAGCCCAGGCTCGGGCCGAGCCTTATTTTTTTTGGCCGAGCTCGGCTCGGCTCGGGCCCAAAAAAAGCTCGATCAAAAAAGCTCGAGCGGAGTCCGAGCTTTTTTTGGGGCTCGGCTCAACTCGTTGACATAGCTAAAGACTAATATTAGTGTTCCTTCATTTTGTTCTAGTTC
>CAIGRK010304589.1:0-11536 GCA_903798315.1 Fraxinus greggii | reverse complement strand
CACGTTTCAAACCAAACCTCTCACTTTTTCTGGAACTAGACTAGAAATGAATGGCCACTGAAACTAACAGATCCAAATATGGCTTTAAAGTCTTTCTTGATCATATTCATCATTATACTGGCTTTAATTCCAAGAACTGCTTATTCCATCCCCTTTGTTGTCTTCCATGGTAATTTTTTACTGTTGCACATTTCAATTTGTTTTCTCTTGCAGCCATTAGCTTATTTTGATTATTTGAATGCTAAATTGCTAATATGTTCTATTTAACTTCATATGTGTCTAAATTTCTAATACTTAGCTTAGGAGGATCCTAATGGTTTTGTAATTTATTTATGCCCTGATTTGAAAAAAATTCTTGCCCATATTTAGTTTTACCAGATATTGCATCTTTCCTTTGGAAAAGTTTGAAAAAATCGCCCTTTTCTTCTCATGTTCATGATTTTTCTACTTACTGAAGTATCGTCACAACCCATTTTTTGAACATTTATAGAATTTGAAATAATTAAGTTCTGCTAGCGGTAGAGGAAGCCGATACAAATTATGTTACATGAGTTATTTTTTACTGTCATTCAAACATCCTTGCAGTTCGGACAGCAGATTGTATCATAAATTGTTAAAAATGACTTGTGGGTTTTATAGTTATTCGAAAAATATCTTTTCTGTACCGGGAAGGGAAGAGAATTGTCTAATAATCATTAAATTTCTAGATTACCTGCTCGAGTACAAGATGTATTTGAATCATACATGAATCTAAGGTTTGGATAAAATTATATGAGGATATATTCACCTTTATTGCTCATATGTATTCTTCATTTGCTTTTCTTGGTTGTCCTGTTCCTATTATTGTTAATTTTTGAATGCGACCTGGGCAACTTATTTAAGTCTAATAATGAAAAAATTATCCCGATTAAGTAACTATGGATGATTTTTATCTCATATCAACGTCCAGGAATCTCAGACAGATGCGGTAATGGAGGAATCACACGCTTCACTACTCTTCTAAGCAATTGGTCTGGTTCACAAGGATATTGCATGTACGTCATATCACTTCAATTATCGTGAGAGATTTAAGTCTATATCGATTCGAATATAGTTTCTTCTTGTGTTTTTAACTTTCATTTCTCTTTTTGCATCTGTAGTGAAATCGGAAATGGGGCGTGGGATTCATGGACAATGCCCTTTCCAAAACAGGTCCGTTTGCTTATTAGTCAAAATACTTAATTTTTTATGCATGTTTATGCTCGATGTTAGCAATAATGTAACACGGTTTTTCTATTGTACTTTGTAGACGGCCATTGCTTGTGATAAGGTAATATTACTGTCAGTCTAACGTTCCTTCACCTGACATGGATAAATATTTTTCTCCGACTATTTCTGCTACTTACAGGTGAAGAAAATGAGCGAGCTCAGGGAGGGTTACAACATAATTGGACTTTCTCAGGTGAAAACAATTTTCATATTCTACCTATAACAAAATCTAATATCCCTTACCATTTATTTGGATAATATTGTTATTATTCCAGTATATATTCACAAATGTTTATTCCATCTCCATAGGAATCTAAAGCACGTGTACCTTTTCTTATGTCGAGTACACACTAAGTTCTGCATCTCACTTTATGAAAAGTGGCCCGTAGAAAACCATTTGTTTTCAGTAAAATTTATTTAGAAACAAATCATTATGGTTGACTGGGGAGTTAAGCGTACTCGTATATTTTTCAGGGTAATATGGTTGGTAGAGGAATCCTTGAATTCTGTGAAGGAGGACCTCCTGTAAGTACTGCATGAACACCTTAGTGTAGGACTTTGAACTAGTATTTCATATATTTATAGCTTCCTTATTTTTACTTAAATCGTTATTAGAATGTCCAACCAAACTTGCTTACCATTCTCTTGCCCCGTTCCTTAAATCTATATCTAGCATTAACAATGTCATATAAACTGAAGTGGTCAAGAGGCATAAAATTTGTTCACTTGATGGTTTTAAACTGCACATGGTTTTTATTATCTTAGAAAAAGCCTATGGGCTTGTTTGGTAGGGTTTTTGCTTTACTTTTGCTTTTGTTTGGTAGGGTTTTTGCTTTACTTTACTTTTAAACTGCACATGGTTTTTAATTAGTTTTTGGAAACTAATATCTAAAAGAGTTATTCAAGAAGAGCTTTTAGAAAAAGTCACGTTAGGCCAAGTTCTCTAAAAACTCTTCTAATTAGAAAAAACACTTTTATAAAGTTAATCAAACGAGTCCAAAAACAGCTTTTAGATATCAACAGACCCTTTTGGTTTCCCAAAAGTCATGCCAAAGTCCAAACAGGCCCTATCATAGTATAAAATCATTGAAGACATTTGTTGTAATGTGAGCATGACAACAAGTGCCTTTTCTCCTTTAACAAGTACTACATTTCACTCTATTTGATTTACCATATACAATGCAATATTTTATCTAGAAATGTAGGTTATGTAGGTGCATATACAAGTTGGAGTATATACGATTTATTTTCTCAATTTGAGGCAGGTGAGGAATTTTATATCTCTGGCAGGTCCACACGCTGGGATAGCTTCTGTTCCCTTTTGCGGAGTGAGTTTCCTTCTGTCTCTAAATGCTTCTATGTTAACAACTGAGGAATTATGCAATTTATATAAATTGATGGTTGGTTAAAGAGGTGTAAGTCTTTGGACATGGTTAACTCAAATTGGGAAAGCATCTATAAATATTATAAACATCGAAATATGTGTGAAGCAAGCAACCACAAGGTGTTAATCTCTGCCAACTTAGGATATGATTCTAATTGCTAGTAAGCATTATTAGTAATTCTAAAATATCGTAGAGTCTTTTACGTTATCAGACGGGCCTTCTATTTTTGGGTAACTTATAGCTCTGATTCCTCATTTGAAGGCCTTCAGTATGCTCTTAAGGTGGTTAAAAGAGTGATTTCCAGCAATATCTATCATTTCAGGGGAAATATTCCTTTTATAAACGTGTAAACGGTTTACTCTTGCAACTTCGGTTTGATTAGTCCACTGTTTTTGCAGTCTGCTCTGGTATGCATTCTAGTGGACTTTTTGATCCAGTTGGCAGTTTACAGCAACTATGTTCAGGTTCAAAGTTTCTCCAACAGTTCAAACTTTCACAATCTATATATACATTTATACACTATGAAAAGGAGCAATAACTGTGTACTGTTGAGCCTTGAAATTGTAAACTAAATGACACTCAGTTTGTGTCCTTCCTAGTACACAATACGATTTAAATTGACACCCTGTTGTGTGTAATTTCAGGAACATTTTGCACCCGCTAATTATATCAAAATTCCAACCGTGAGTATCTTCTGTGTTCGACATTAGCAATATTCACCATAGCGTCCTTATTGTTTTTTCCTTTTAAATATTTACAATGTTTGTTGAGCAATGTTTATGTTGGGAGTAATCATCATTCTCAAGTCAAATGAGGAGGTCCTGTCAATTTTTTGTTCTTTCTTTTCTGCCTCTTTTCCAGGACATAGATGAATACAATAAAGGATGTAGGTTCCTCCCAAAGCTTAACAATGAAATACATAGTAATTCGGCTTACAAGGAGCGGTTTGCTAGCTTGCAGGGCTTGGTGCTTATCATGGTAAGTTGTGTGTTCTGATATTTTTCTCTTTACTTGATAGGAAGAATGTAATTTTTCAGATCTTTCAGTGCTTACGGAAAAAGTCTTAAAAAGGCTAAAGATTTTATTTCTTTTTAATTTCATCCTCAGTTCGAGCATGATACAATACTGGTGCCCAAAGAGACATCTTGGTTTGGGTATTTTCCAGATGGTTCCTGGACCCCTGTTTTGCCTGCACAAGAGGTAATTCTATCGTTTATTATCAAGATTTGTTAAACCTAAATGTGTTGTCTCTTATAAGCAATGAATTTAAATTTCTACCATGATCGAACCCTTTCTTATAATATGATCAAGACTCATTTTTAACAAATGCTTGCTCGGAATGCAAGAGCTTTGTAACTAAAATATATTTTGAGAATATCTTGAGAGGCACTGTTTGAGATTGAAATGGAAACAATGCATATCGGTTTTCAGTGTGTTTGAAATCGAAAATTTAGCATAAAAAATAAAATGAATATCAGTCTTTCACATTATTTTCAGCGTGTCGCCTACATGAATCATTTTCCATCACCTGCATTCGGTTAATTTTTATGCCTACCCTCTCCTCACATGTTCTGCCGAGATAACGTTACGAGTTTTATGCCAAAAATACTGTATTTTTGAACCTTGCAGACGACCCTCTACACTGAAGATCGGATTGGTTTGAAATCCTTGGATGAAGCTGGGAAGGTGAAGTTTGTAAAAGTATCTGGAGGTCATCTTGAAATTTCTTATAGCGACATGAAAGAATACATTCTACCATACTTGGTGGAAAATGCAACTACAAGACTGAATATATCATCAGAATCATCTCATATTTGGCCCTGGTCTGAGCACAAGGGAGAGAGGCTGCAGCTCTACACTGCAAATTGATCATGTTAAGGATTCACTTTGCAAAAATTACAAGAAAAATCGGTGAAAAAAAGTTAATTTAAAAAAAAAATGTAGATGGGTTGCTTATTATATTTATACACTGAATTCTGTGATGAATATAATCTACTCTAAGAAACATACTAGTAGGAAAATAAATTAGATTTGTGGAATTCTCTCCCTGGCCATGTACAATACATGTAGTACGGTCCTTATTTATAATCGATCACGTGCTTCAGCATTAGTCAATTCATGGCATTTTGACAAAGATTACTTACAAAATCTATCATATATATTATCTCCACATATCTTTCCTCTCCCGGTTCATCATGGTCCTCTTGCAATCTTGAAGACATTAATTCGAAGTAGAAAACTTCAAATTGCTTTGAGCTGAAAGTGTGGAAGATCCTACCTATTGAACATGGAAGCATTCACGTTACAAATAAACAAACCACGATGAAGTTATAATAACAAACTAAGTAGATCCTTTTTGCTGCTCCGTTTAGTTTACTGATTCCGGAAGTTCAAAACTAATTCCTCAGCAACCACGTACAATGTTATTTTTGGTCTACCCATCCTCTCATAGCATGTTCTATCCCGATGAAGAAAAACTGATCATATTATCATTTTCAAAGCAACTCTTAAGTACTTGAGGTAAAAACTAGATTTCACTGGCCTATAACTAAACGAATTTTGCAATAGTTAATACTTTATATCTACTTTTGATTGTCATTGAGGTTAGGAAATTAATGTATAATAGGATGGTTTTTTGACTTTGTAGAATTAGATTGTAAATAATCATAAATCTCTATGATGAAATACATCAATCACTTGATCCACCTTTGTCGATAATTTTAACTAATTTTTCTTCTTTAATATTGTCGAGTGCTATCTAATCCACCTTAACATGCGAGTGAAATCTAATTTCAATTCTCCACATTAACAAATCAAATGGACCATTTTATGATGAAATTTACATAAAATAACAGCATACTGAAATATCTGGAAAGTAATTTTCTCCATTTTTATCGTGAATTTCTTTGTGGAGTTTGGAGTATCATTTGTACAAACAAAAATCTGCTGATTGAATATCAATTTTTTTCTGTACTTCTAGCGATTCAAAGAAAATATGAGGTGAAAGCAAAGCAGTACTAAAAACACAATAAATTAAATGTTCAAAAATATGCACCCAAAGAAACGCGAATGGCAAAAATGTCACCAGGATATGCATCAATGGACATGAGAAGCGGGCAAGGCCAACTAACAAGGCAACTAGAATGTGATGCGAGTCTTTAATATCAAAACAGTAGCAGCCCAAAAATTTTCCAGTTACAGTTTAACAAAAGGTCACCACAGAAACAACTTAAAAAAACGAGTCTTAAGGTAATAGCATATGCCCGTGTCATGTTTATAACTTAACTGAGAAATAACTGTAAAGTGAAGAAGGAAAAAACCACACAAACCTATGCTAACAATCTTATTTGGAGGCAGAATTGCAGGCTCTTTAGGAAGAACTTATAGAGCAAGAAACCCAATAAGGTGGAAGAAGCTCAGAGACAATCCATTGGACCTACGAATGGGTGGTAAATTGAGATTGTGCCTTTCCCAGACCAACTCTTTCGACCATTCAAACATATATTCCTGCTGAGTTCTTGTTGGATCAGCAGCTAGTCAGACCAAAGATCCCTTGTGATGTTGCTCCAGATTTCGGAGAACAATACGTGCAAAAATTTTGGCTCCCAGCGGGGCACCTGTTGCTGCTGCTGATGCACGCAGCACCCTTGGTGCTCCAGCATTCTGCAGAAGGCCTACATGATGCTGCGCATGCCGGCCACCAGGGATGGTAAACTACAATTGTAAATTTAACAATTGATTAAAAAGACTGTTCAGCTTAGAATGTATGCAAGATGTTGGGAAAAAATGAGGAATCATCTACCTGAAGAAGAGCAAATGCGGCGCATGCTTTTAGTATCGAAGATGGATTTCGTAGCATCGCAACAAATCTTCCTATCTCCGCACCACTGAATAAAATAAATGCAATCAAGCAGAAGTTGGAAAGGCATCCAAAACGTACAAGATAAATAGCTAGACAGCGAAGGCAGAAAACTACCCAAGAAAATTAAGGGAAACTAATATAACAGAGTTGATACGAAGGAAAAAAAATGCTGTATGCTTACATCTTTTTGGACAAAGGTAACGTTCAAAAATCAGAGAAAAGACCTTGCATACTGTGAATGGGATTATCTATAATGCATAGACACGGACAAGCATGTCCAACACGACCGTCACATAATTTTTTGAAAAAAATACTATACCACGATATGTGGCCGATACGCTAATTAAATTTTTTAACGTTCTTCATTTATATATTATAAATTTAGTTTTATTCTTGTTAATAATTTTTTTTATTGAACTCTTCGAAATGGACGAAGTACCCTTATCGACACAACACGGCATGGGTATGGGATATGTGTCGGATCCTCCAAATTTCAACCGGACACTTCGTCGTCTCTGCTTCTTTCTTTTTCGTCTTTCTTTTTTTTATTCTTTCCCTTCTCATCTTTCCCATTTATGCTCTCTGAAAACCTAGCGCTTGTCCCTTTTTTTCTTCTTTCTTTTTTCTTTCTCTTTGTATCGATGGTTTAGGGTTGTCTTTGTATAAAATGAAAATGGGTTTCATGTAGTGCTACTTAGTGTTCCATTAAGTCCAAATTGCAATTAAGTCCCTCATTTTCTATTTTATATAACATTTAGTAATTAACTTCTCATAATTGAAAACTAAACCCCGAAATTCTATTTTATTCGTCTTAACCCTTTATTCAATACTCATTTCTTTCTTTGTAAACAATTGATTTTTGCCTATTCAAAATGACATATTAGATTAGTAAAAAAAGTTGAAATTCGAAAGACATACCAACGAACCGATGTTCAAAATTTGGACTCATTTTAGCGATGTTCTCATATCCTATATTTTAGAAAACAAAAGGTCCGAAACTTAGCTACGTACCTGTACCGGAGTCCCATCATCATACCCTATTTGTTATTTAATAATGATTTTGAATTAAAAATATATAACATTTCTGATAAAGAAAGAAAAATGACCATGGCAGAGTATCCGATGAGTGTCGGACAACAATCTATCATATTTGACGCGTTCGTGCAACAGAGGGATTACTGTGCAAAAACACAAGCACATAGGAAGAAATTTGAATCCAGGACTGAGCACAGGGAATGACAAAGCTGGTGGAGTTCAGAATTTATTTGCAAAAAGTAATACATCAAATACATGAACATTCGTTTCAATTTTAGAATCCTTTACAACCAGAATTTCTCCCAAAGGTTGTTTTTATCATTTTTGCTTCACAGAGCTTATCGACTAAATGTATCGGTTTAAAATTTCTCTTTTGCTGGCACAGTCGCGCTCATTTTTAAACAAGCCTAAACATCCCTTTATATGATCAAGAAAAGCTCACTAAATCACACTGCAAGGATAGAATATTGAGAATCCAGCAAGACTCTCAATACATAACAGAGGTAACTGAAAAAACACAATATATATATAATGAAGAAGATTGACTCATTGACTCCAAATTCGATATGAGAGGTAGAAATGTGATGTTAGTTGCCAACCGGGGAGTGGTGGCTCTCTGGAAAAATAGAATCAAATACAGTTTAGAATAGTTAAATAAGCTATGTTTTGCTAATATTGATCTTATCAAGGTAGCAGAAACCACCAAATATCAGCTTTGATGATGAATAAATGCATTACTTCAGCATTCTGAACAGCAAAACTAGAATATGGTGAACTTCTGAAACTCAATGGTAAAGTACATAGGAAAACAAATGCCTCAAGTTGATTTCTCACGGTGCCAAACTTCTAGTTGCTTATCAACAATTCTTTTGAAGGAAGTAATGAAATAAAGAGGAAAGAGAAAATGTTAAATTAGCAAGTCCCAACAAGATGAGATTGCAAATAGAGAGAGAGAGAGAGAGAGAGAGAGAGAGAGAGAGAGAGAGATGAACCTGCATCTTAGATGACCTGCTTCTTGAATCTGAGCAGATTCTGTTACTAGGGTCAGTGCTGTAGGAGCTGATGATGATGCAGCAGCAGAAAATGCTTGTGGATCAGAAAAGGTCAGAACAAAAGCTTCAATGTTTTTTAAAGCCATTTTTCTAGCACCATCTAGGCTTACACTCTTGGAAGTGCTTTTTGAGGATGTCCCTGTCAGGGCAATATCATCCATTCTGCAACACAGCATGCGATTTTTCAAGATCTGTTGCCAATACCTCCCCTTTCCAAAAGAAAAGGCACAGGAAAAGCAGCAGCAGTGGAAGGAAAAAGTTTCCCTAAGCGACTATGTATAAGTACACTGTAGAGAGTATGTATTCCAGTACAATGCAGACATGAAGTGTGGAGATGTCCAAATTGAGAAGATGATCAGGTACCTTCCATCAAACATGTATGCCAGTGCCAACGCTGACATGAATCGTGCCATTTTTGATACAGAAGAAGAACAGAGATGAACTAGGGTAGGAACACCTCCTCCCTCTACAATACGTAGAGCATTACCAGGATTAAAAGCAAGATTCCAAAGAGCTCCTGCGGCAGTCTCGTGGACATCCTGAAAGTGGATAAATACGTAAAGATTAATCCACATCCACTATAATAAGAAAATATTGACTCACATAAAAAAGAATGTGGCATATCAAAAATCATAACAGCGTGAATTTCATGATGAAAATAGTTATTCATATGTGACGCCTGCTGAATCCTAAGATACATGCAGTCTTTGAGCAACACACCTACTAAAACCACAAGCATATTCTGGAAGGTGCCATGAATTTTCTGGTGACCACTGTAAGCTGCTGTAAGAAACTCTTTTCCTGGAATTTTGATTGTTGACAGATTCAAGAGAACCTGTTCAACACATTCCGTATCCAGGAAGAATCAAGCTCTTTAAAGGAATATAGGAGGAGAAACCCCTTTTAATATCATAAGATATGAAATACAATATGTCATACCTATTTTCGTTCTTCTGGTTATAATTATAAGTTAACTTAATTTTGTAACAACCCGGGTCTCAATAACCAAACCGTTATATATCATACGTACTGTCCGCTTTAGGTGGGCATTTGCCCACTTAACCCCCCACGGCTTTGTATCACTTCCTCTAAAATTCGAACTCAAGATCCCTGCCTAATAAGAGACTTAAGTTGAATCCTGATACCAATTAGACAAGTTTTGTGCCGGGACACATTGCTTTAAATTGTATTGAACCTCCAAAGAAGAAGGATGATGATCGGGATAAGAACAAGGGAAGGCCCGAGTTTTTGTACTAAGTCAGCATGAGACGAAGCAGGATCCGAATGTGATAGTAGGTATTTGAAGTACCTGTTTATGTTCTTGATTTTGCATCCTCTATCGCTAAGTCTAACACTATAATTACAAAACAGGTATTCTACTATTATATGATGTAGGTGCTTACGTATTTTTTTACTTTGGGGCTAAAAATTCTTTATTCTCTGTTTCCTTCGTCTCTAGGTCTAACTTTACATGTGTGAAAACGAATAATGAATTAGAGATTAGCATCCCTTCAAGAAGAACTATTTGTACAAATCAGATGACTAAAGCTATGAAGTTAGAGATTGACGGGGAAAATACAACAGGCAGACTTATACCTTTTGGAGATAAACGATTTCGACGTTATTTTATGCATGGACTGGTTAGGACTTAATTATGTGACATTCAATGTCACGAAAAATAAGTGTTATTTCATAGATCTGGAGAGGAAGAGTTCTTTTTCTTTGGAACAAAGTTCAAGTGTCTACCTCATTTGGCATCAGCTTTACAAGCGGAGAAGATGCTGAAAAAAGAGTCATGCCAAAGATTCCTAGTTAATATTATAGGTTCCAAACATACATAAACAACTGTTAATAATATAAACGTTGTGCGAGACTTTGCAGACGTATTCCCAGAAGATTTACGAGGCATTCCACCAGATAAGTAAGTGGAATTTACAATTGTCTTAGTTCCCAAAGTGGCACCAGTATCTAAGGCCTCGTACCAAATGGCACCGAAAGAACTTCAAGAATTGAAGTTACAATTGGAAGAGTTGTTGGAAAAAAGGTTTCATTCAACCGATTGTATCTCCTTGTGCCGCTCTAATACTTTTTGTGAAGAAGAAGGATGAGAGTATGAGAGTGTGCATTGACTATCAAGAATTGAATCATCTGACTATCGAAAATAGATACCCGCTGCCAAGAATAGAAGATTTATTCGACCAATTAAGGGGTGCAACTGTGTTTTCGAAGATTGATTTGAGATCGGGGTATCATCAGCTGAAGGTCAAGGCAAGCGATATACTGAAAAATACTTTTAGGACTCGTTATGGACATTATGGATTAACTGTCATGCCTTTTGGTTTAACCAATGCTCCAGTTGTATTTATGGATCCCATGAATCGAGTGTTCCATCAGTACTTAGACCAGTTCGTCATAAAATTAATTGACAACATACTTTTGTACTCCAAAGATAAGAAACAGCGTGAAGAACAACTCCGAGTAGTACTTGAAACTTTGAGGAAGGAAAAATCATATGTCAAATTCAAGAAGTGTGAATTTTGGCTCGATTGAGTGGGTTTCCTTGGTCACATGTTTACAGCCCAGGTAACTGAGGTAGACCTAAGAAGTAGTAACTAATCGGCCTAGACAGATCAGCGTGGGTGAAGTTCGCAGTTTCTTAGAGTTGGCTGGTTATTATCAGAGATTTATTGAGGGTTTCTCATAAATAGTATGTTCGATGACTCAATTGAGTAGAAAGAGTGTAAAGTTTCAATGGATGGAAAAGTGTGAAAAATGTTTTTAGGAACTCAAGCAGAGATTAGTCTCGGCTCCTGTATTGGCGACACCTAAAGGTTCTAATAGGTTTGTAATCTATGGTGGCGCCTCCAATCAGGGTTTGGACTGGGTTTTGATGCAACATGGAAAGGTAATTGCTTATGCATCGAGACAGTTGAAGCAGTATGAACAGAACTATC